>JAPMOQ010013537.1:147433-197375 GCA_026543055.1 Argiope trifasciata
TTGGATTTATGGATTTCATGTCAAATTGGTAGATTATTTAAAATAAAATTTAGAATTAAAGTGGGCATTACAGCATTTATGTTACAATGTCAACAGTTTATATTCTTTAACTTATTTTTTCTGTAATAAATTCTTGCTGTATCGTATATAAGCATATACAAAGACCAGTACTGAGCCTTCTATTGTAACTCTATACGTTACCAGCAAATTTCCTAGGATTCACCGGGCCACGGCTGCTTTCACATTAAGATAAATGGAAGGCTTATTACTTAAAAGTGAGAAAATATATCTTATAACAGTGAGTTTTGATATGAAACTTTTGACTTCTGGTATTGGTGGGGACGAATTCATAGAACTAAGGCCTTTTTGTTATCCTGCCTATCCTTCCGCCACATTAGGCCGGATGCTTCGGATGTGTTGTATTTTAATTCGTTTCTTTTAAGTGTATTTGCTTTAGTAGCATTAAAATTTCGATTGTACATATTAGTTTTTATTTTTTAGTTCATCATCAGTTTCCCCAAAGATATGCAAATAAGTATTTTTCTATGTATTTTTGATAACCTTTTTATTATGTAGCTGCACTTTTATCTATGATACAAACTTTCATCTATTTTGTGTTGTAGATGAGATATATCTTGTGCTCTTTTAAAATTTGCGATGGTTCGATATTCGGAGTTCTGTAGTCTTCATTGTGCCTGTAAGATCTTTAAAGAACCCGAGTAATTTTTAATTGCTTATTTTGAATTAAACTACATTTAAAAGTTTACTTTGTGTAATTTGTATAAGCCTTTTAACGGAATCTCTGGAGAACTTGATATTCAGCATATGGCTTCAAGCCTTTTCAAAACCAGTTATTCTCAACTTAACAACTACTTGAATTTGCTTCTTCTTCATTGATTTTTTAAGATTCTGGATTACATATTATTTTTAACTATCCATATTCTGATATTTATATGTACTCATACTTCTGTATTGGTACTATGCTTGTGTTTTACTTTTTGTTCTTTCTAGCTGCTTGCATTTTTATTTATAAAGGGTGTTCCAAAGTTAACACAAGATTCGAATTTGCCACCATTCGTGTTGTTAAATGTTGGCAACACTATTTTTAAAAAAATCAGTGATTTGACAGCTGATAGTTTAAGATTAGTAAAAATGAAGCATTACTCGATAGAACGTGTTTTCATTTCTGAAAAATATTTCAAAAATAATGAAAATCTAGATGCAATATTTCGGATATTTGATAATTTTTCCCCATGTGGTCGTGTGATTTAACACCTTTGGATTTCTTTTTATGGGGTTATTTGTAGTCAAAATTCTATGCCAACAAGCCCACAAGCATGCTTACATTGAAGGAATCAGAATTATGGAAACTTTCAATCAAAGAGTGCGTATGTGTCAGCAAAGCCGTGAAGGCCATTTGTCCTATGTGTCCATTTGTCCATACATAACCTTATCCTGTGTACTTTACGATTCCTTGCGTTAACACGTTGTTCGCTCCATTTTTACTAACCCTTAACTATCAGTTGCCAAGTGAGTTTTTATGGGGTTGCCAACATTTTACTGCACGAACGTGGTAAATTCAAATCTTGTATTAATTTTAGGGTACCCTTTATATGGTTTTAAATTTCGTAATTCTTTATTCTCTGTTGCTCCTTTTTTATGTGTGTTTTAATTTGCTTCGTGACTTGTGTGTTTTTGACTTTGTAATTCTTATTGTTATTTGTTCCTTTTTTATGCGTACGTTAATTTGGTTTGTGGCTTGTGTTTTTTGACTTTACAGCTCTTTATTCTTTGTTGTTTCTTTTTTTATGTGTGTTTTAATTGCCTTTTGTTTGTGTGTTTTTTATTAATGTAGTCTGTAAGTGGAGTCAATCTGTGTAATGTGTTTATTTCAAATAAATAAATAATACTAAAAAGTTATTTCTTTTCCAGGGGATTTTAGAGAATGATTAGAACTGAATGACCAACTTTTCTCTAAAGGAAGTAGGAATCCCCTCACTTTTAAGAAGAAGAAAAAAAAAATTCGAGTTCTTATTGTAAACAATGGAGATGAACGAAACATTTTTGAATAATGATTGCTGTGTTAATTCATCGAATAACGATACAACTGACCAAAATGAATCTCTCATCGATGAGGGAAATTTCACTTGCGATTTCTGTAATGAAACATTTTTACAAAAATGTCTTTTAAATGACCATGTCTGTACTCAACCGACAGAACAATCTTATTCTTGCACTGTATGCGGAAAAGAATTTTCTGATTTGTCTCTTGGAACTGATGGAGAACCGTACTCTTGTAATGAATGCAACAAAGAATTTTCACTGAAAAGTAATTTAAAGACACTTAATGGAATTGAAAAGAAAGAAAAACATTTTCCATGTGATGTGTGCGGTAAGGAATTTTCTAAGAAGAGCAGTTTATTAACGCATGTTCATACTCATACTAATGAAAAGCGTTATACTTGTGACGTATGTAATAAAAAATTTTCTCACAAGAGTTATTTAAAGAGCCATTCTCGGACTCATACTAATATAAGACCTTATTCTTGTGGTGCATGTCTTAAAGAATACTCACGCAAAACTGATTTAAATAGACATATTCGTTCTCATACAAATGAAAGGCCATTTTCTTGTGATGTGTGCGGTAAAGAATTTACTCAAAAAAGCTATTTAACCCAGCATTATCGAATTCATACAAACGAAAGATTTTCTTGTGATATATGTGGCAGAGAATTTTCGCAGAAAAGTAATTTAAGGAGACATCAACGTAATCATACTTCTGAAACGAAATATTCTTGTGATATTTGTGGGAAAAAAATTTCTCAGAAAGGTCATTTAAAGATACATTTTCGTACTCATACAAATGAAAAACCTTACTCTTGTGACTTATGTAATAAAAAGTTTGCTAACAACAGCAATTTAAAGAAACATTATCGAGTTCATACAAACGAAAAATTAGATTCTTGTGATGTTTATAATCCAAATTTCCCAAAAGAAGATGGATTATCTAGTTCATAGAAATGAAAAGGTCTTATTCTTATGATGTATGTGGTGAAGAATCTTCATAAAAATGTTATTTTATTGCACGTTGTCTTGTCCATTTTAGTGAAAAACCTTATTCTTGCGATATGTGCAGAAACGTTTCTCATAAAGGTCATTTCAATAAACATATTTCTTACATAAATGGAATTAATAGTAATAATTCCAATGCATTGTTGTACAATATACATTAGAGAAACTATACTGCTAATAAAAAATAACCTTGATTTAAATAAATTATAACATTTTTATTAAATAAAAAGAAACTGTTCTTCATCTGTGAGAGTTAATTATTTCCTATAAAAAATCATTATTGCATTTGTATAAATAAAAAGAAATATTGAAACAATGTATGTATTAAATAATTTATCTATGAAATTCATTTTGTACTGTATTTATTTGAATGTGACATTTTATATTTGAACTGAAATCTGAAACATTATTACTGTAAAATTTTATATTAAAATAAACTGCATTATGAATCATAACAGTTGTTACTGAAAATTCCTCATATCTTTTTTAGCATTAAATTCTTATTAAATTCTAATCAAAATCAAAGCTTCAAGGAATTTTTTTGTGTGTATAGTGATATTTTTAAAATATAATTAAAATCTTTATTAATTTCCAAATTTTTATCTTAATTTACCTCATATTAACTTCATTCTAAAATGTTCTTTTATTTCCTGATCCAATTTTTTTTTAAATTAATTCTACACGCGCTCTATAAAATTCCTGACTTCAGTATTTTTTTATGTTCCAAGTGATGGGGGAAAAAACCTTAATACTTACAAGATTCTTTTAAATATACCTAAGATTATCTTTCCTATATTGACTTGTAAAAGAAATCTCTATCAAAATTCCATAGTAAAATCACAGACGGTAAAAATTTCTACATCTTACATAAATTCATATATAAGTGGGGGAAGGGGGCTTTCGCTCGTCAACCCCAACTTTGTTCGTTACTGTGTCACGTACATAGAATTCAAGTATACAAAGGAAGTAGATTTAAACCAATTTATTAACTCAACTCTGAACTGAGAGATCTTCGGCTTTTATACCAGTAGGGGAAGTTCCAGAATACTTTTCTGGATGCAGTAAGAAAAAACTGGTAAACTGAAGGAAGGTCCAGAATCATTTAGAACACGAATTAAAGGAGAAAAAAATCAAGGAAAAACATGTACACAAATTTTAAATATACCGGGATTCGAACACACGATCACGAGACCAGTGTTAAAACCATTCGGCTATGGAGATTCGATTATTCGTTTTCAATGCGGCAACTGTACCCGAAGTTCGTCAGTACAAATTGGCATGTTTCTGAACTGCACTGGCTATTCGTTCATTACTGGAAGTTTAATCTTCACATGATAAGAACATAATTCTATCGGCCAATTTCCAATTTAAAACTCAAAGCCCTACAATGAGAACATTCTTTTCTTATATCCCCAATATCTAAATATTGAACCAATTATTCACATTTTGTCGCCAACTTAGTATTTTCACGATCAGTTTTTCTTTAAAAAAAAAAAAAAAAAATCACAGAGTAAACACGAGTATTGATTAGATATTCAGAGGACTGCTAGCCAAGAGGGGAAAATGTTCCTTTACTCGGAAAAGGTAAACGGACTGGAAAGTTATTAATCAACGTTGCCATAACTGGTTGCCTAATCTAATACTATAATAGGAGGAATGGTTGCCAAGTCGAAAATCGCCCCAGAATTAATAAACTCCGGTAAACTTGGGGGTCTGGGGTTTTTGGCCACGAGGAATCGATTGGCGCCGGCTTTGAAGCGCTACGGTCGAGCAGTTCGGAGTTACAGATAGGATATTTTCAAACTTTATTAGTTCGCCATAATGGTTACTTAAATTTTCAAGCGGTAACGTGCTGCCATCTATAGCCAATATGGCGAACTAATAAAGTTTTATGTTTATGCTGTTATAGGTTTATAATATGTTTCTTATGTATGTATATATGTTTGGTTTTTCTAAATAAATTTGTCAAAAATATTGAACTTCAACACACTTCAATCTTTACCTTTACTTTACCTTTGTATAGAATAGTTCCCTTTCCAAACTCTAACTTTGTTTAGAATAGTTTACAATGGTGCACTTTAACCGGTTATCTTTTCACCGATGGTTTCACAAATTTTCTTATGGCATGTATTGTTTTGATAAATCCTAATCTAAAATTTAAATCTTCGAGTTAGCTTCGATACCTGTTTTCTCCGAGCGGAGCTCGGTCACCCGCTGGTAGTAGAAGTAATAAATAATATTGTTTTAAATTTATTTAATGTTAATTAAAGTTTTATTTATTTATTTTTGTCGCCATTTTATCATAAAGGGCAATATAGTACTTACTATGACTTGCTAATTATTTTCATTAAATATTCCAAACAATACCGGCAAAGCAAACCTCAAATGTCATGGGTGAGGTGATTCGTTATCTACTAATCACAAAGCGAATAACACACAATATTTGCATAAAAACTTATTATATAATATAAAGATATACAATAACTAAATTTATTTAAACGATTCTTTTTCCAATTCCTATTATTAGTTCACACTCTCCCTATATATATTAATAAATCTTGTTCAAATTTTCAATCGTAAGTAAAATACTTTTTGTTCGTCCACTCAAGTTCAAATACATTTTTTTAAGTTGTAGTGGATGACACTTGATGTTAATGCAGGTTTTTTTTTCTCAAATACTAATTCATTAATTAAATTAAATTAATTTTTAATACTTTAAATAGAGTTTTAGCAGTTTGTAAAAAAAATTGAAATCAACAGTCAGCTGCTCAATCGGTAAAAAGCAAGGATTTCAGTATTTTTCCCGTGAAGTTGAAGAATGTGAATTCATTTCTTGCGAAAATCAATAATTTTTTGATAAATAAATTAATTTTAGTTTTATATGGGGGAAATTTTTTTCCCTCTTATGTAAGATATTTAGCAGGATATAAATTTAGGAATAAATACCATCAGCAGCGAAGCGTGTAGATCACTGGAAAAAAAATTTCTTTTGCCACTTAATGCTTTGATTCTGTCATATGCATATACACATTTATATTAATTATAATTATTTAATGAAAAGTAACTAAAATAAAAAATTTCTTTGTTGATGTAGCTAGGAATTGACTTAATTTTTTATTGTTTGTTTTAATAAGAGAAGTTAACATCGTGATTTAAAAAATTCTGTTGCATTTTTTGTTGTTCAAAAAACTGCAGTTATTACTCTTACAAAATATTTCAGACATAGCTTGATTTATTCGTTTACACACATGCAGTTCCAAAAGTAATAGAAATAGGAACATACCACACCATACTGAGATATTTTATGCAAATCAGGATTGCAATAAAATATTTGGCTAGAAAGAATATTTCTACAAGAATGACGAATCACAACTATTACATTTCGAATATTCCGCACGGATGAAGCATTGAAGGCGCAAAAAAAACCATATTTCCTTAAATGGGATACTTAGTTTGATGTTTGTGAAAAAAATGGAGTTTTAAAAGATCATCCAGAAAATGGCTGATTATTTTTAAGAGCGGAAATGAGGCATCAACGGAGAATTCGGAGGCGTGTACTCAGCGAATTCTGTACAGAATTTTGAATTTGTATTTATTCAGTATGAAAAGGTTTTACCAGTTATTATTGTCAGTATACTCTTTCATGGGCGCTGACACAAATTGGACATGGTGACTGAATGTCTTACGAACTAATGAAGCACACTTTTCATTGCATAGTAACATCGATACGCAAAACAGTATTGGTTGATAATGTTGTTGTGACTGCATTACCACGGAAAGGAAGTGCAGAATTCTGAGAATAAAGACCCCTGAACACCTGAGAGCAGAATTCTGACTTCTAGCTCATATGAAGACAGCACTCGCTTGCACAACTCTTTTTTAAAGGGGTGCTCTTTCAAACACATAGAACACAGGCCGAAGAACAACAATGCCCGAACCAGAACACGAAACCGGGACATTCAGATCGTAGGAAAGACTACCCCTAGGTCAGGACGCCGACAACAGTCTTGGTTGGGTGACTTACATTTCTTGAATATTTAACCCAAGCCCCTGCATTCTCATCATGTGACTGTTTGATGTAGTATCTCTTTCTATTCTATACTGAACTTTTTGAAGAATGTTGGCCTGTATGCGGTTGGAAAATCTGTTCATTTACATTTTTGGCCACTTTGTGCCTGCACGGCAGGAAATTTACGCATTACTTGTCACTTTCATGAGGATGATGTCCCGCCCCACATTACACGTGAAGTCCAGACATTCCTATTGGGAATCCTTACTAAAGACCGAGTGGTAAGTCAAGGTTATACGTTTAAATGGGCCTTGTGATTGCAGAATTGACCCTGTCTCTAATAATACTTTAAGCTTCGTGTATATCGGGGCTTTCCATTTACTTTAGTGGAATTGAAAGATGCTATTCGATGATATCGATGACTGCTGACTGCAGTAATAACCGTAGTGCCACTCTACGCTTTCCTAATATTTTATGGTGGTTGTCATGATGACCATCTTTTAATCGAACAAATGCGCAGTTCCATGTTATTGGGATCTGTTTCATGTTTGTGTTTACCTGATTTACATATAGTGTCTCATGAAGTGAAAGCACCATCTTTCGGTTACTTTTGGAATCTTTTTCGTTTTGTTTGTTTTTATGCAAGTACCTTTCTAAAAAGTCCATTTCAATATGTCACGTGTAAAAAAAGTGCGCCGTTTAAATGTAAAAATAACTTTAAAAACAAAAGGCATCTTTGATTAACATACTCAAAATAATATTGTAAAATGAGGGGACACTTTTTTTAATTGAAAAGATCTTATTTTTTTTTAGATCTATAAAACAGTGTAATGAATAACTTGTAACTGGTAATTAGATATAAGTTCCAAAATTGATTTGATTAATACTTCATCTTGATTTGAATAAAATGGATTGCACTCTGTCACGAAATGAAAGTGTAAAACTAAATAACTTTCTAAAATTGCTAAAAAATTTCAAGAGCTGAAGGGCTTCTTAGCAATTGCCAAGGAGTAGCATTCCCCCAAAATAGATTATCTTGCCATTTCCCCTTTGATTGGAATTATTTAAATATTCTTTCTGGACTGTTGACATTACATTCTCCGTATTTTAGATTCAAATCTCTTAGGAATTTAATTATATTTATCGGAAGTGGCTTTAAGGGCACGTTTCGATGTACCCATTGATTCGGACGCTCTTTGTTATTTTTTTTCTCGTGAAACAATGTGCATAATGCAGACATTTTGCTATGGAAAAAGTCTGGTTATCTTAAAATGAGCTCTTAGTATGCAGAAGTTCCGTCAAGATCCATGTAAGATTTCTAGAGCAAATGAATTTAGAAGCACTAATTCTTTATCAAACTAATTTTATTAGCATAAATTTCTTTATTAAAAGAAATAAAGTGAGATTTATCTTATAACACTGCAAGAGAAACTCTTTCTGTAACATTAAAGAAATTTTTTCAATGATGTTTTTTTTTCCTCAAAATTATATGAGTGAACATTTGCCTTTATTTCTGTAATTTACTTTCAACCATAATACATAAAACTTGATTACACGAGAAAACGGGATTATGAAAAAAAAGTCGATATTTCTCTTAATTTTTGATTAAGTAAATTTCTAATTTTTTAATCGCTTTTTTTTTGCCGCCCAAACTGTTTATTTGTCTAATTTGATAGGCATGTGTCTGACGGTCTGGTTTGTATAGAGCCAGGACATACACACAGAGACAAACAGACTTATTTTTATGTTTAAACATCAAAATTTAGTTGAAACACCAACACATATTCTTACCAATAGATAACGTGTTTTAGCAAACCTAGACTAATCACTCCCTACCTGATTTTTTCAAAAGAGCTACGCAGGAGTTATTGTACGTTTATGACTAGTACGGAGATTTTCATATTGATGAGCTCCACTACCATCCCCCGTACTCATCTGATCTAGCGCCTTCGGACTTCAATTTGTTTTTCGCATCAAGATCCTGAAGGGCACACGTTTTGCAGACATCCTACGATGTGTGACTTCTCTACTTCATCCCATTCCAAAAGAGGCCTTTGCTGACTCATTCTAATTGCTTTATCAACGATGTCAAAAATATATTATGATCAATGGATGTTACTTTTAAGGAAAATAAAGATAATTTGTTCCCATGATTTGTTTTATGATCCAATTTATCGAATTTTTTAGATGCACCTTGTAGTAATAGTGGAAAGAGTACTAGTACCTTACTTACGCGTTTTTCACACATACACTGATGGAAAAAAAAACACCCCAACACTAAGAAGAAGCAGTGCTAGATAAACGAAATTTGATAGGCGTGTTTATACATCTAAAAGATGACGTCGATTCAAATTTTGAGCTACGCGTGTGAGTGTGGTTCTAGTAGCGACACTATGAGCATGCAAATGAGATTTGCTTTAAATAAGCGCTGTAAGGTTCGTGATCGTTATTTTCAGTTGAGATTTGACCTAGTGGGGTAATGTTAATCAAGGATGCCTCTGAGAAGACGAAGAAGCCACTATCAACAGCTCACTGAGATTGAACAAGATCTTGTTGTAGGGCTACGAGAAGGTGGGTTTTCTCTCCGCGATATTGCTGAAAGACTTGGCAGGAATGTATCCACTGTGCATGAGTATTGGCGGCAGTGGTCAAGGGAAGGTACTGCCTCAAAAAGACCAGGTTCCGGGCGGCCACGTGGTACTACTGAGAGGCAAGACCGTCGTATTCAGCGTATGGCTGTGGCTAATCGTACTGCGTCTGCAGCTGAAATTCGAGCTGCAGTTGGCACCACAGTGACACAACGAACTGTTACAAATCGGTTACTTCAAGGACAGCTCCGAGCCAGACGCCCTGTACAATGCATTCCACTGACTCCAAACCACTGCCGTTTGCGAAGTGAGTGAAGCTAGAGCTCATTGGAGGACGGAGTGGAGATCTGTTGTGTTTTCTGATGAAAGCCGGTTCTGTCTTGGTCGCAGTGATAGCCGTTTGTTGGTTAGAAGGAGGCCAGGTGGATGCCTGCTAATGACCTGTCTGCGGCCTAGACACATAGGGCCTATTCCTAGAGTTATGGTATGGGGAGCAATTTCGTATGACAGCAGGAGCACTCTCGTGGTTATCCCACGCACCCTGACTGCAAATTTGTGCGTCAGTCTAGTGATACAACCTGTTGTGCTGCCATTCATGAATAGCATTCAAGGGGGTGTTTTCCAACAGGATAACGCTCTCCCTCATACCGCTGTTGTAACCCAACATGCTCTACAGAGCGTTGACATGTTGCCTTGACCTGCTAGATCACCAGATCTTTCTCCAATCGAGCACGTATGGGACATCATTGGACGACAACTCCAGCGTCATCCACAACCAGCATTAACCGTCCCTGCATTGACCTCCCAAGTGCAACAGGCATGGAACTCCATCCCACAAACTGATATCCGACACAATGCATGCACGTTTGCATTCATTCTGGCGGTTACACCGGTTACTAATGTACCAACATTTCACATTTGAAATGGCTCTTCTCGCTAATGGCTCTACCTGTGATCTTGAAACTTTAATCAATTAAATATGTTACCTAGACAAATGTATTCCTAAAATTTCATTACTGTACAATAATTGTTTCTTGGTGTTGGGATTTTTTTTCCATCAGTGTATTATGCATAAGTTGTCATCGAATATGCAGGAACAGCGCATTGATCGTCGGAGTCACCTGAAAATACCCAGGGTTTCGAAAATAGCCATAATAATTTTTGTATATGAAGATTGTCCTACATAGCGATTTCGTAGCTTCGTTCAAAAACTATATTGAAAATTTAGGTTCAGAAAATTACAAATTTGGAAAATGAGTGCTTTTAGTTAAATAAATATTTAAATATGTTGTAGTTTTCGAGAAGTATAGTTTTTCATAATGCATTTCCAACTCAGAAACTTTTATTGTTTTGAAAATTATTACTTTAAAAAGTTCTTCTTTGACCATAAAAAAAAGCTTGATTGACGATTTTTTTACAAACAAGTACTTTTTGGTGTTTTGTCCAATTATTAAGATGAAATCACAAGAAATGGTCATGATTTTCGATTTAGTGTCATTTGAAAAATCACTTTTGGAACAGAATGATTTTTTCAGCAAGTAAAACGAAATGTTAAGGTTCAGAGAAAAACACAGACAAATACTATATTATATACAAAATCCTCATTTACATACATTTCAGATAAAAATGCGCACTTAATTTCACTTACATAATTACCAGCATTTTTTAGTTATCACGTTGAGACATATGCTGAAACACAAACCGACAGACGTCATCTTGCAGAACTTCATTAAAATTGGTACAAATCTATATTTCGGATGCAAAAATTATGCACCAAATTTCATGTGTATGAGTAGCAACGTTTTTGAGTTATAATACACTTCTGAGTATCCGGCCTAATGTGGCGGAAGGGCGACCGGATAACAACAAAAACAAACCGTCGGATAAGCCGGAGTTCTATGAACTCATTTCTTTGCCCATCAGTAAAAAGACAGAATTGTTGTACCAAAACTCACTATTATAATTCATATTTTCTCACTTCTTACTGAGTACTAAGCAATCCACTTATCTCAAGCCACGTAGAATGTGAACGCAACCTGGTGAATAATGAACGCAATTGTCGGTGTCGTGTCTAAATAAAATAGAAGGCTCTGTACTGGTACTTAATGTATGTTTATACATTGCACTGTACCTTTCAGAATTTATTGGAGAAAAAATAAATAAAATGATATAAATTGTTTACATTTTACATAGATTATGTAATGCCTAACTTAAATTAAATGAAACATAAACAAAATATTAACATAAATCGTAGGCCTAATTCTTAAGAAAATGGACTCATTCTTGACTTTCACTGATAAATGATTACAGATGTGAAAAGGAAACTCTATGATAAGAATCAAAATTTATAATTTTTGAATACTTTACATTTGTGGTGCAACGGCAATAATTGAGATCCATTACATATTGATGAAAACATGAACAATGAGCAGAATGCTGCTCTTTTCTTATCACAACTTGTATTTTACAAAGATGCAAGTTGTGACAGGAACGACACGTAGGAGAATCGTAGCAATACGACACGTTGGAGCCAATATGACACGTAAGAGAATCGCAACAATCCTTCCAATGTCTTGGCGATATTGTCAATTCAACGCCTTACCTTCCTCGTTTGATTACGATAAAATGAAACTAGGCCGGATAGTCGAGAACAGGATACTCGGGAGTGCATTGTATTATGTTTACACGTACGCGAATGTGCAAACCGCAGACGGTCAACCCATTGATACCCATACAAAGTGTAAGAAATTCCGAACATGAGATTTTGTCGAATCTCCATTTTTAGACCTCCCTGAGTTAGTGTAACACATTTTTAGAAAATGTCCAACTATGACAAATATTATTCAAAAACGGTTTGAAGACTGAAATTTGTTACACGATTTTTACATCAGATTTCTGTCCAATTTTGCATAAAATATATCCCCAGGAAGAGTTCGAATATAAATTAAGATTATTATAAAATGAAACGAGTTAGATAAATAAAATTCGGTGCACAGATTCAAAATCGATGAAGTAGACACCTCAAATTTTGAGCTAAATCCAACAAGGGGTTGACGGACTGTATTTTCAGAAAAATGTAAAGATGATAACACTCAAGATATGAAATTTGGTATGGAATTTTACGACCACAAAGTGCAGTTTTCTGCAAAAATTTCGTTTTAGTCGGTTGGGAAAAAACAAAAACGTGTATAAAATACAAATTTTATTTTCGGACATTATTAATGCATGCTAAGGATTAATCGCCAAATAACTCGTCACAAATGGCGCGACAGATTTAGTAAAAATTCTCAATTAACGACCAAAATTAACTATTGCACGACAATGCCATGTAAGGCGTTCTCTGACACGACAATTTATTAGAGAATATGCAAGAAAATTTTGGGAGACCTCTCCTGCTGTTTTAATCATTAGTTATCTTGATGACAGACAAAATTCCAAAAATGCGTTTCACTCTCATAACGTGAAAATTCGCCCAAATTTTAAGATTGGTCGTTTTGATAATTACAATACTTGGTAAACCTCGTGCACCATAAAATATAAAAAATATCACCATCAATGTTATAGCAAGGATATATGGCGCAGAAAAATATTATTTTCAGCCCTTCTCATATCAGGCTTTAAAAAACTTTTACAATTTTGTATATTGGAGGGCAGAGGTACCGTTTTGTGGGGTAAGTATATAGATGCCATGAATACAAGTTTTAGGAGACAAAATAATACGTACTTTTATGTCACCTTTTAAGCAGAATTAGACAAAAAGGTGAAAATATAATATCACGCCAGAGGTGCCTTTAAAATTTGCTAAACCACTAGATTGGTGTATTTCGAGAGAAGGAAAAAAAAAAGTACATCAATGGAAAATTTGATTTTATTTATTTCAAGATGTGAGTATCACTAAATAACAATCGTTCTATCCCATTACGTTTTAGATATAACATATTTATTGATATGAGATTTACATTCATATACAAAATTAAACCTACAAGTACGAAATTTTGATTTTGATAATGCTTACGCCACTGTAACAAAATTGGGTTGCACACACACTTTAAGCTTAAAACATATGTACATCCACTTATTACTTTATAACAATTATGAATACAATTACTTTAATTAGAAAACAAAATTAGTAATTATGATTTAAACAAAAGTAATTATGATCTATATTGCTTAAATACAAAAACTGAATTCTTGTATGTGATTTAAGTTTAAAAGGTGCGTACATCCTAATTTCGCCATAGGGGTGCCATACGAGTGCAAAGGATTAAATTCATTGTTAAAAAAAATAATACAGTAACAATACAGAAATAAAACACAAGCTAACACTTCATTTTAAAAGATTAGAATTCACAACATTTTAATATCAAAATACTATGAAACCATGAAAAGTTAAGGCACAATGTATCTTCAATTTCAAAAGGGGGGGGGTGAATTTATTTTAGATTCTAATTTGTGGTTTATTTTTTTCTGAATTCCCCTCACCACCCCTAAATTTTCGAAACCAAAGTATTTTTGCTATGAGAAGTAATACACTAAATTCCTAAATATAGGAGGACCATAATAGATTTATCAATAGTTGAGGTTTATAGGGAAATATAATGCCCTTGTCTCTCATTACAAAGTAATAAAATTTTAGCTGTCATGGTTCAAAGATGATTTATTTATTTTCAAATTATGTGAAGATCCCCTTTAAATCAAATTCCATGACCGACAGAATAAATTGGGAAATCGATTATGTCAACTGAAACAAACGAGATACATTCGTATTTTTTACAAAGGAATCTAGATTTGCAATAAAATTTCAAGAAAGTGATTAATTGATGGAAGTTCGATTGTTTGGACCTATGCAAAGGAAGGAAACTGAACAATCAGTGATATCTACACAGAATCATGGATCAATACATGCAGTCTTATGTTTGTGTTATTAGTCATAGAGTGAACAAGAAAGACTGTGTGTCTTCAAACTCTGAATAATTAAATGCAGCCAGACAAAATCATGGATAAGTATATAAAATCCTATGTTCGGCTTATAAATGATTCATTCATTCTAATAAAGAGCAATCATATCAAGCTAGAATTTATCTAAACATTTTAATATTATACTAAAAAAAACGTTTGTGTCTTAACTTTTATAGGTTGTGAACCTTTCTTTTAAAATATACAAATTCATTTGAAGTAAAAGGCAATTTTATATCCTCTTCCTTGTGATAGTGTAATAATTAGTATTTGACACTTTCAGCACTACCAACAAGATATATCTCTTCAGATACTTGATATCTATCTTTTCATGGAGCACTTGTATTCTTCATTCTTAGTGATGAATTTATTAAGATTCAAACAATAATCTTTTTAACAGTATTAATTTAACTGGACGTATCTTAAAGACAAGATATTGGATTCATCGATAGAGTTGAAAGTGTTAAAACAAATTTTGAATGTTAAGTTACAATAACAATATTTTTAATAAAATTATTATTTGCTGCTAAAAAATATATTGAAAACATTGGTTTGTGGTAGTGCCTTTCAGATACATCTATTTTAACATTGTTTTGCACTTCTATTGAAACAAATCCAATAAAATCCTTATAAAAATGTTTGTCCTGATTTCCATAAAAAACAAAGATTTTTAAAAGATTTACAATTAAAATGAATATAATAATATTCACATTATAAAATAAGTGATTATTTTAAAAGAATCAGACATGCAATTTAAATAACTACTTTCAACAAACTGATATTTAACACATAATACTAAGATGGTATATAAAAAAAATTTAACATAATAATAAGATGCTATATAAATATAAAATAATTATAATAGTCTGTTTAACGACTCAAGTCTTTCCATAGGCAGTGTTACGAATTTTGCTCCAAACCACATGCAAAAATATTCAGATCTTATTTATGATACTCTTAAATTATATATAAATATTTTTAATAAGTAACAGTTCAATAATAATATAATTTAAAAAGCATTCTAATAGGTGTTTGTTTTTTACTCAGGAGGATTATCTTTTGCATGGGTATCAAAATGCCTTGTTAAACTACTTTTAAAAGAAAACGTTGCACCACAAATATCGCAAGCAAAAGGTTTCTCTTTAGTATGGATACGGGAATGACTCTTCATTTTATCAATTTGACGAAAACCTTTGCCACATACTTGACAAACGTAAGGTCTCTCATCCGTATGGCCTCGATAATGCACAGTAAGACTATCTTTTCTAGAGAACGCTGTGCCACAGACATCACATTCAAAAAGTTTCTGATTAGTATGAGTCACAAAATGCCTGGTTAAACTCTCCTTCCTAGAAAATGCCTTAGAACACACTTCACAATTATAAGGTTTTTCTTTGGTGTGAGTACGATAATGGCTACTTAGCTTACTCTTCAGACTGAAAGCTCTGTTACAAACATCACATATAAAAGGTTTCTCGTCAGTATGAAGACGACAGTGCGACATTAAATTACTCTTTGTCGAGAATGTTACTTTACACACATCGCATTCGAAGATGATCTTATCTTGGTGAGTACGACTGTGCTTGGCGAAACTATCTTTTCTAGAGAATCCCATACCACAAACCTCACAGACAAACTGATTTTTCTTTTTATGAGTAAGGTAATGTCTGGTTAAACTCTCCTTCCTCGGAAAGGCTGAGCCACATACTTCACAACTGAAAGGTTTCTCATTCGTATGAGTACGATAATGTGTTTTTAACTTGCTTTGTACACTGAATGATTTGCCGCATACATCACAAAAATGTGGTTTTCCATTAGTATGCTTACGATAATGCGAGTTTAATTTAACCTCAGAACAGAACACTGCATCACAGAGTGAGCATTGAAAAAGGCTTTTGTTTGCATGATTACGATTATGCCTATACAAGCTCTCCCTTCTAGAAAAGGTTGTTGAACATAAATCACACTTGAAAGGCTTTTCGTTTGTATGCTTATCATAATGTTCTTCAAAATCCTCAATGTTCAAAAATGTTTTATTACACGCATCACACCTAAATTTATTGTCATTTTCATCATCAAGGTATTGTAAAACAGATTCATTTAACATGGGATATATTACTTCTGCATCTGGGAAATTGTTATGCACTCTGTTGTTTTCTTCAGAAAGAGAATGGTTTCCTTCAGGTCTACTTTTCTTTTTTTCGCCTTCTTCAGAAACAGGGTTCTTCATTTCTGTTTCTATTTGGTTAGTTAGCATATGGTTGCTTTCATCTGAAAGAGTATGCATTTCTTCTGTTTCTATGGAATCAATTTCTGTTTTGTTACTTTCGTCAGAAAATGGATATATTTCATCAATTTCCTTCAAATTGCTTTCCATGTCATTGCTTTTTTTATCTTGATTGTGGGCCATTACTTCTTCCATGATAAATCCCCTTTATATACTAATCATAATACAATGGCAATTCAGAATTAGAAAGTGAGAATATATTCCTGAAAAAAAAAAAGTTTTTTGTATATCAAAATTATTAGTTTATCATTAATAATAGCAAAATAGGATTTAAATAGAAATCAAATATAATAACTTAATAGTTTTTATATATCATGATTTAATATTCTAACATATATTATCATTCAGGGTTATTCTAATTACAGTTACTTTTTGAAATGGTCATAAAAGGAAAACTATTGGATTAAATGTTATCGGACTTGGTTAAGTTTAAAAGAGGTAATCAAATTTTCATTTTTGCCAAAATAAATAAAAATAAAATTCAACAACTTATCACCAGGTGGCGCAAATGATGTTATATACAATATTTTAAAGCAAAATAAGACATGAAGACACCATTTTCAAATGTGTTTAATCATTTTTCAAATGTGTTACAAAGCATGTGGCGACTGTTATTTTCTGAAAATTAAATCTAATTACTGCATTCTCAGCAGTAGCTCTTAGTTTATAAGGAGGAATGTTACACATGTCTTTTAGTTCCACCAAATTGATTAGATTGTCATCGATAACAATTCTTTTGAGATGACACATATTAAACATGCTTTGTAACACATTTCAGAAACAATTAAAAATATTTTAAACAGATGTCTTTATATCCTATTTTGCTTAACAATATTGTTTACATTGCCATTTCTCCCTGGTGGTAAATTTTGAATTTTTTTTAAAGCAGAAAAGAAACTCCCACGACTTTCTTTAAACTATTACAAAGTTTACTAATATTTGGCCCAATAGTTTTTCTTTTATGATAATTTCAAAAGGGAATTTTAATTATAACAATTCTGTACTGAAGTGTCCAAATGAGTTGATTTTGTCATTAATTTGCTAAACATAGATCCTAAATGAATATGCCAATTAAAACATTGTATAAAAGAAATTATTGCAGAATTTCCTTTACAACATTTAAAACTACAAAAGATAAATTGCTAAAAAGCAAAAAATTTAAATTATTATGCTAATGATGCATACAAAATGACTTAAATTACCAATTTATTAAACAAATAATAATGTATAAATAAAGAACAGTGTACAAAAATGTGTAAAAAAAAAAATCAAAAAATTGTCAGTGTACAAAAAAAAAAAAAAAAAAAATGCTGATCATTATATAAAAATAAAAATGTATTACACATTGATAGAAATGGTACAATTCTGAAATATTATCCCCCCCCCAAAAAAAAGGAACCAATTTTTCATTCACAGTTCTAATTTTAAAGTTTTTAGTAATACGTATCCTTAAAAAAATGCTTTAAAATTTTATAGGCTAAATTGAATAATCCATGTCATTTAAATTTTTATAACTGTGAAACAGATAATGAAGATAAGAATTCTTTATTGAGAAATGCTGTTAAATCAGATGATTATCATTAGGATTTTCTTTTGGCTATTACCTTATTAATTAAAGTTATACATATGCATGTCATGATATTTTAAATCTAAATTAAATCTTAGTTTATTTTCTAATTTTTAATTGAAATCAGCTAATATAAACATTCTAAAATGTTTTCTTATTTCCTGGTCCAATTTCCACGTTTTATTTAATTCTACAAACACTTAAAAAATTTGAGTATTTCAGCATTTTTTTTTCACTCTGAATGAAGAATAAAAATCCTTTATACATACAATATATATATTTTTTTAATATCTAAAATTCACTTCTCTAAGTTTACCTGTGTGAAAGAAATCGCTTTCAAATTCTCATTATGAAATTTCTGAAGGTAAATATTTTTGTCTCTTATACAGGAATGTAAATGGATGTCAGTTAAATAATTACTTCTTGTATATAAAATGATACCTAAGATAAAATAAGTCAATGTAAATATTCAAAAGGCTTTTCTTCTTAGTCACACTAAATTCCTAATAAAATGTGAAGTTTTCCTCTGAGTGATTCTTCTTAAGTGATTCTGATAGGAATTTCCTTGTCACATGCAAACTTTGGAAGGAGAATCTGAAGCATAGTTGAAAAGAATGTGTGCATATGTTAGCGATTTTTATCTTTGTGTTAAATGTGAGAAACAAAAATGTAAGCAAATTTTAAGAGAAAGTGTCAAAAAAAAAAATTAATTAAAAAAAAAACTAAAATTTTAATCAGGAATAAATAGGACATTTAAATAAAATAAAATGCAACAATTTAAGATTAAAAAAAATAGGTAATTAATTGGATTTAAATTAAATCAAGTGATACCATAACATATATTTGTAATTCAAACCCACCTATAATAATGACATTCATTCTTAAAACCAGTTTTCTAAGAATATAATGAGTGATATCAATACATTCTTAGTTATCAATACTACTTCAATAAGATTTTATCAGCACTTATTTGAAACTTTAAAAATGAATTTCAAAGCAATATTAACTTTATGCAGAATTCTAAACAAAAGAGGACATCATTTAAGAAATAATATATTTAGAATGTTTCAATACTTAACAATAAAACAACATTTTAATAAAAATACCAAAATATAATTTTAAACTATCGGACTATTATTCTATGATCTAACCAAAGTCCGAATTATTTTCTAATTTTCAAATGTATAAAAGAATAATAAACAAATTTTTAAAAATAAAGAAGTTTAAACTTTTTGAATAGCAATAATCTATACTTATAATAAAGCTCAATGTGTGTGTGTGTTGGTGCTCTACAGGCCAGACCGTTGGACCTACAGTTACCAAATTTGGTACATGTATATTATGGAGGTCGGGAATGTGCACCTTGGAGCCCTTTTTTCGAATTTTTAATTAGAATTTGAATTAATTAAAATGCAAGCAAAATTTCGATGTTTTTCTGCTATAACTTCCGAAAATATTATTGCACAAACATGATTTTTACAGCATGATTTTTTAAATTTATAACGTAAGCTTCTATTTTTGACGAATTTTTAAAGAAATATTTTAACCATGTTTTTATCACGTTACTGGATAAAATAAAAGAATGTCTGAAATTCAAATTTAAAAAAACTATCATCACAAAATAAATCTAAAGAAATGCAATTTTTAACACGTGACTGGATAAAATAAAATATAAAATGTGATATTTTCTAAAAAAATAAATGCAAAGCAAAGGATTCTATGATCGTTTGCAATATCTAAATAATTAATTCAATAAATCTTCTTTACGGTAAACCTTAACGAATTTAGACAGGACATGCATTGGAATCATGACTTAATGGCATATTTCTATTATTGTTTGCAATATCTGTATCATTAATTCAATATTTTTGTTTTCATTATAAAATGTGACAGTTTCTAAAAAAATAAATGCAAAGCTAAGATTTCTATAAAATCTGCAAGAGCACGTCAAAGGGAAAAAATTAGGTTTTATCACCATGTTGCCATCATTTTGAAAGAAGTTCAATTTTTTTTTTTAAACCTATCATCCCAAATTAAATTTGAAGAAATGCAACTTTTAGCATGTGACTGGATAAAATAAAATAAATATAAAATGTGATATTTTCTTTAAAAAATGCAAGGCAAAGGATTCTATGATCGTTTGCAATATTTAAATCATTAATTGAATAAATTATCTTTATTTATACAGGATATGCATTCAAATTCCTTTCCAATGGCCAATTTGTAAAATATTATTAATAGGCATATATATTGTTGAATACTATTAATTTAATCTAAATGAAGTAAATAATTACATTTTATGTAGTTTGAGTCAAACAATGCATTTATGAATAATGAGTTTGAGATTTCTTCATACTGTGCTCTGTGAGCCATATTTTACAAAATATTTTTATTAATATTTTAAATAAAAGTTGCTACATCAATCATTAAAACTGACTGATTTATAAAATTAAAGAATATTATTAAGAAAACATGTTCTTTTAGAAATTTCAGTCCATCATCTTAAAAAAAATATTAATATCAGGCCAATCAATGCCGGAGTTACTTCAAAGCTAATGAATATGGGATTTAATTGAAAATTTTAGAACCCATTACTCGTGGCGAACCAGCTGGTCGCCAAAGGCAGCTAGTAATACATAAATTCAGAAATGTATTTCAAACATAAATGTATATTTTAATTAATTCCTGAAAAAAAATGGGTGGATAGGGGAAATAGACCTATTCAGAACATATAAAATGCACATATCTGAAAATGTACTTTTATATTATTACTACATCAATCTTTTATTCTCTAATAGGCATAGAAAAATATGATATCAACATATCATCTATGAATGGTAGCATCTGCTCGTGCATCTTAAACTTTACTGCTTTGTACACTAAATCAACCAGACTGCTTTAAACACTTTATTTAAATAATTAATTGTCTATGAAAACATGTTCCTCAAACAATGAACTTTGTATAAAATAAAATAATGTTATTGAAATCAATATATAATATGTAAAAATATTTCATGTGTATATAATACTGGCAACCAAACACAGCTAGTATTGTACATTAGAAAGTTTTAATAAGAAGCCTCAAACTTCATAGCTTCATCAATGAACATTGTTTCATATTAATCATATTATATAGGTTCAACTTGAAGTATGTTTAACAATAGTTTACTGCACAGGAATTCATTATATTTACCACTATCACAAATACAAAATAAATTTTAAAAAATAGTTACCAACTATATTATTAACTTCTATATACCTTACGTTTACATGTAGGATTATTTTACCATTATCAATTATATGTGGCAGTTTCCCTCACAATGTCAACTTAGCTTACATTGACTAGTAAGAGCTAATAGTAATTTTTTTAAACCTTTACAATATATTTCCCTTTTAGTCTGTATGTGTAATATAAAATAATAAAAATAAATCCACATCAAAATCTTAGTTTAAAATCTCTTAAATATTCAAGACAGAATTCTTAGATGTCATTAAAATTTTGACAAATTAAATTTATTGCAAGAGAAAAATAAGTTGTTAAAGAATTAACATTCATTAAAAGATATGACTATAAATATATATTAAAAAATTAGATGGAAAATTACTTATTGACATTACAACAAAAATATTCCATATTATTAACACTTCTTTTTTCCCCCCCTGCAAATAAAAATATCAATAAAAATAAATGCAAAAAAAGTTTGTTACATAAATAGTTGTACTACAGTTTAAAATCATATTACAATGATTAATTAATTTATAAATAATGAACAAAATGAACCAAAATAAATGCTTAATACACATTTTGAAAAGTATTATCGAAAGTAATATATATTAAAAGCATTAATGTCAGACGATTGTGAAAAGTGGCTAATTTTACAAGAGAAAAATATCAATTGGAGTTTTTTGTTCAAATTTGAGATCTCACATCGACACTACAGCCAACATGTACGTAAATAATATTTATGTGTTTCATCCAGAAAATTATAACCATTATAATATCGTTCTCCCTCTCTTTTAAGAGCATAATGCAATATTTTATTTACAAAACAGTTGCATGCTCTTTAGCTCCATTAGTTTGCAATACCTACCTATTAGTTATTATTTCATTTTTTGCTGTAATTTTTTTTTCACAATCAGTAACGAATAATTAGAAAACTTACTTCAGATTCATACTCAGCAAATTACTACGGCTATCCCGATTATTGCAGTATCCCATTTTTTTTCTAATTATAGATTGCTAATAAAGTACACTTGTTGGAAGAATCCTGTCATAGGTAAAATAATACATTTCCAATTAAACAGAAATCGTACAAACAATCCAAATCAGTTGGCTGATAAATCAAAATATGAATAATAAATGATCACTATTGATGAATAAAAACCGCATGCAAGATAAAAACAAAAACATCAACACACGTAACCCTACCACTTGCTAGCAGGAAATTCGCCCATGCGTTTAAGTATAGCAAGATACCAGAAAGAAGCGTTGCCTCATTGGCTACTAAAATATATTGATAATTTTCTAGAATTTAGCATTTTATTCTTTTAATACTTTTTATAATAATTTTTTATTCAAATAATTTCTATGCAATTTCAGATGATATCAATAATTTTTCACATAATTTTTATAATTAAAATAAAAATCTTAATATGAAAAAACTGAATTTTGTTCGCTTAACATTGATGTTAATAAATAATAATAACAATTAGATCTTACAAATAATACATGATCAAGCTTCAAATGTTTTCTAGACCATTGGACGGAATTATAACAAAAAAAAGAAAGATTAACAAATTTTCTGACGAAAATAAAAGTAGGTAATGTAGACTCCCAAATAACACACTATATTATAAAATTAACATAAACAATAATTTATATTAAAAAAGAAGAATATGTGTGTTTGTATGTGTGTGAAGCGTGCGTGCTTTGTGTGTTAGCCCCACATATGCTAGACTATCTGACGTACAGTGTCCAAATTTGGCACATACATACTTTGGGGAAACGAGCTCTCACCTCTGAATGGTTTGAAGAGGCTTGATTAATCTATGATTTATTTTTCATTATCTGACTCCATGTTAATGTTAAGGAAGCAATCCCTCTCACTTTATATCAATATTTATATTTTATTTTCCACGAGCAACATCGCACACTTGCGACTGGTGAGCTCACTCTATATGTACTCCTGTGCGCTCTCTGTTAAGTGGGAATCCTAAGCTATGTGGCGCTCAAAACCATTTTATATGATTTACGATGGATCATCCGTCAAACGTGTTTTTTCCGAAAGAGAAAATCGCTACAGGTTTTATTATTTTTATTTTAATTAGGAAGATTTTGGGTATATACATCATATCATAGCTTTTAACCAATACTAAAATAGTTTCTACAAGTATGAACTAAACTTATTTAATAATAAGTATAAATCAATATAATTTAGTGTTGAAACTTTTGAAACTTTACATTCAATATTTTAACCATTCATTCAAGAAAAATAACGCTTTGTGGTGGTTTATATTGTGGAGTCACGCCGATGGGGAGATTGAATTCCGCCAAGGATCGAACTCGCGACTTTAGGATTTGCAGCCACATAATATATTCTAATAAGCCAGTAACAGCCACTGCTTTCTTCTTATTAAGTTTTTTTATTCAAATACTCTTCTTGACAAAAATTCTATAATTCCAGTTATTTCTAAATTTTTAAAAGACTTTTGATAAAGCTATCTTAATAAAGCAATGTTTAAATTGGTTATTCTTAGAATTTCCAGGTATAATACTTTAAGGAAGCTCTATTTCAGATGAAAAAGAGACTGTTTGGAGGGGATATTAGCTTACAATAGCTCCTAGTGAAGTTAATTTGTATATTCATTTTAAATATTCTCTTCCATAAGAGCATACACTCTTTCATTTAATATGTCATATCACTCAGGCACAATCAATATACAAAATCAAATGAGTTTTTTTTGTCAAGATTACTCTGCCATTGATTATGCTAAAAAACATAAAAGTGTGACCATTCCGAATTAATATTTTTTTAAAAGAAGAGAAGAAGGAAAAAAGGCAACTCCTGTCTTAGAAATAGATATAAAAAAAAAACGACAGAATCTAGGATAAATTATTTCATCACAAATTCCTTACTTGATGAGGATGAAAGTTTTCATATCATTCAGGAATAATATGATATAAGGTTTTCTACGATATTCACAATATTGTTCAATATTATCTAAAATATTTTGCAATATTGTAGTGCAAGTGAGGTTAAGTTTTTATGCATCGAATGCACTTTGATAAAATTAAGGTACCAGAGCTGATTTGAAATAAAGGTTTCGTATAATATGTCTAGATTATTCGAATTACATCTTGTTCAAGCTGCAGTGCGTCTGCATACAGCCTTAAATCAGCTACATTTTAAGTAAGATTTAGCCATAACCGAATTCTATTTTTGGAATCAACAATATCAACTCCATTAGTACAAGATATTGTTCGATATCTTTACGATGTTATTCGACATTCTAAATTAGATATGACGAATATTTTCAGAGTGGTTATTACGTAACTAATATCAAAAACACACAAATACCAGTGATCAATACTTTTTAAAGGAGGGTGTGATTCAAATCCTTTACATGATCTTACTGTTGATATTTTGATTATAGGTCTTGGATCACGATAGAAAGTTACAATCGATACGATCTGACCAATGGAAGCTCTCAAACAACAATCATTCACAGGGAAAGTCCCTTACACATTGATGCACGTTCCTGGAACAGAACTCCCACAAATAGTTGTGGCGGAGCTGGCGACGGAACCTATTGATCACATGCAGATAGTTTCTCACTTCACAAAGAGTCATAGTTCTGAGCTCTTCCGATCTTATCGCACGATAATGACTGTTGCTGGAAGCAATGTGTCTCATTGTACGAAAATAGGATTTCTTTCGCAATCAAGTCTCCACAAAAAAATATTTATTTGTTGTTTTTATTAAACAAGTTTCTGCGGACATTCAACGCGTAAATTTCGTTTATGATATTCTTAAATGGATATAAACACCATACTTATTATGACCATTATTAAGTATGACAGAAAATCTAAATGTTGGTATCACGTATATATCAATATATTTGTTCACATAACATCAATATTATAGTTGGCAAAGAAAAAAAATGCTTCGTTCATTAAAATTTCATGTATTTTGGAATTTAATCGGGAAAAATTATGATGTTCGCATTAAAAATATTTGTTTATTTATTTTTGCAATAAACTGATTTTCATTGGAATATTTTTAATTTAATACAGTTAAATAAATTACCAATTGAACATTAAATTTCTTCTGCCTTTCCCCCTCTTTCCATAAAGTGGTCTAGAAAAATATAAAAGAGAGCTTAAATCATTGTACACAAATCTTACAAATTTGAAAAAAAAAAAAAAAATAGAAGAAGAAAATTTTGAGAAAATATTAGTAATGTTTACTGAGCCTCCATTAATTTAAATTAAAGATTTTTTTAAAAAAACTCGAAACGAAATTTCCGAAAGCAAAGGAAGATAAATTGCTGAAAAAGAGTTGCAACTAACTTTTCGATTGTCAGTCATGTGTATTCTACATTGTATTATCTACATATTATTTTTATTCAAATTGCATTATATTTTTTTACGTAAACTATATTTAAAAACCATAAATTAATTATAAAACAATTATTATCAAAACTAAAATACCTTCAAATTAACATTCTTATATATTAAAGTGTATTCTGCATTTTTTAAAAATATCTATTGTAAATTGTTTAGTCATGTTTCATAGAACATGTATAAAAAAACCGATATCGTGTAAATAGGTTTTGTATCTCGTTGTACTATATATTTTTAGGATCTGAAAAAAAATAACAGTTAAATTAATACATTATTTCTCTAACATAAATATTATAATTATAAAGGTTTTAAAGCCCTCATTTTTTAAAAGTCACCTCTTATCTTTGTGTAATTGAAAGTAATCCCTATGAATCTCAGTGCATCTTCATAATTTTCAGAAGAAAACTTTCTTCTGCAGAATTTTTTAAATAATAAATCAGTCAATAATTTAATTTAACTTGACAAAAAAAATAGTATAATCTAAAATATTCCTACCTTTCAAATATCCGATTTAATCAGTGTCAATAAATGATTAATAAAAAATTAATAGAAAAAAAAGATTTTTTATTTATTTTTTTAACTACAAAAAGCTAAAAATCTTTTCAATATCTTAAACATAAAATAAATTAATTCCTTCCTGATAGCTGTAATAAAAGGCACAAAATGTTGAATTATTTATTTTTTAACGGGCAAATGTTTAATCTCATCGACTGAACGTTTTCCTACTTCAAGTGTTGTGAGTTCTTGCAGAATTAGTTGAACAAACTGCGTATCAATGACTGCTATAGCGATTACTGTCAAAATAAAGTAATTGGTCTTGGAATCCTACAGAGAACATCTGTTGAAAGCATGAAATTGCCTCAGACCAATGATACATGCAATCGCCCTGTAGTTACGATAAAATTTACGCATTTTATCACTTTCGGTATCGTTTATAAGTATTAAGAGAGATGTGAATTTTCAAACATATGAATTATTTCATACGGTTTATAAAAAAATTCAAAATGAAAAAATAAACATTCTTTTATACAACAATGCATGAAAAAATAGTTTAATTGAAAATGTGCATATTAATTAATAAAAAGTTTGACAGATTAAAAACAAAACAATGACTTTGAAATTTGTTTTATGGTAAGTTAGATTCACAAAAATACTAATTTAAATATAACAACCATTTTGTTGGCACATGCATGTATTCTTATAAGTTATACACGCATGTTAGATTTCTTATAAATACAAGCATTTCCTCACTAAATTATTGTCTGCATGTAAGATTATTTAGGAGAAAAACAGAAAATACTTTTTAAATTATATAAATTTCATTTTTGGAGAATTGCTGACTTCTTAAATGACATAGAAAAAAACTTTTTTAAATCAATTTCCTCCAAACGTCAATTTCTCTACAAAATAAAGATTTAAAAGTGAAAGCAGTAAAAAAGTATTATTTCAAATAAAAATTTGTCCCGATACTTTCCCTTCTTTTTTTGAAGTGTGTTAAATATGAAACACCGTAACGTTTTTAAATTGCTTGCTGATTGAAGTCGGCGTGTGGATGAAAGGTTTACAGAAAATCAGCAGATGATTTGAACTTGAGAGGTCCGTCCTTTATTCGCCCTTCCCCTGAGTTACTGGGCTATTTACTACCTTTTATGACTCGACTTCCAGGAAAAAACGCTATCTGAAAGAGACGATCAATATCTTTCGTTTAAATAGACAATTACTAAACACATGTGGAGAATTGAATATGTTTTTCCAACACCACTCTTTCTGGTATTTGCAGTTTTATTTTATTTTCGACTTTATGCATCTTTAAGAGCTTTATTTTTAAATTAAAAAAAAATGTAATCAGAATAATTTTATTTTATTGTTTACCAAACTTGAAATTGATAATTTTTTAACAGTGTCTTAAACATCTCTGGAGAATATATTTGGTTCACAAATCTTGATTGTGATTATTGAAGATTTAAATTTCAACTGTTCTTAAAATATAACTTAGATGACTTAATGTTTAAAAAGAAATTATAAAATGAAGCTAAATGCAAGATCTCTGGAGACAGTAAAATTTTATGAAAAAAAAAAAAAGAAAGAAAGAAGGAAAGTTAATAAAGCAGTATTAAAAAATGTGTTGAAATGACAGTTGAATGGATATTTATTGATAATAGTATTAAATTTGGGGCTTACTGCGTGATACCATTGCGTATATTCTAGAATTTCCGATTGAATGCGGCCTCAAATATTTTCAAATGTTTTAAATCACACTAGAAAGATTACTTAAAACAAATATCTTCTACATATTGAAACTGGAAATGCAGATAAAAATTTAACCTACAGAAAAATTGTGAAAAAAGCTCAAAGTGCTTCTACTGTAAACTTGCAGAATAGAGTAGTAGAATAAAGTTATTAATGAAAAAAATTGAAACATTTTATTACGGTAAAATTCTTATTTTAACGAAGAAGCAAACATACTATTCGCCAACATTTTAGTAAATAATATGAAGAAATGCGGTTGGTAAAAATTAATAAAAACATAGAGTAAATAATTAATATTTTAATTAATTACTATTTTTCGGTATTATGAAATTAAATCAGCTCTACTAATACTTAAAAATTGACACACACACACTCAACAACTGATAGAAATATTTTAATCGCTGAGCAAAGCATAATATCCCCTCATATAAAAATTATACAAATATATATACTTTTTTTTGCTTGTTTCAGGAATTTAATCTTTATCCCTAATTTCGGGGAATAATTTTTAGAATGCAATGTAATAAAAATGCTTTAATTAGTTTAAACATTTTTTTAAAAAATAATTCATGAGATCGGACAAATTTAATTATTAACAACCAGAAACGTATCAAAGCAAAAATTAGCCCTCTGGACGGCTAAATCATCTGAAAATGGTGTCATTAAAATTTATCTCTATCTAACAAAAATTGCTTCAAAAAATCATTAGCATTCTGTCCGACATTATTCGAAGAAACGGGCATTTTCACTTCCCTTCCTTCCCAGCTGAGAGGGGGGCCAATAACCCAGATGAAGAAAATGGATTTCTTAACGATTTCGTTATCTTAAGGCCTTATCACACGGCAAAATATCTTCAGCACTTTCCGTCAGCAAACAACAGCGAAAGTGACGCCACTTGTGTGACGTCACTTCAAAGTTTCCCATGATTGATTGAATTTCGTTTGCGGACAGTATTTCCGTCAACATTTTCGAACTGGTTCGATAAAGTTGTCGATTATGAAACTTGCTTGAGCGGTTTTTGTGGGTAGAAATGGAAAAAAACTGGCGAAATTTCACCGTGTGATAAGGCCTTTAACTTCCTGGCTGACAATTTCTCTCCCCTTCCCCTTCTTTTCTCACCAACTTTCTTACGTTAGTAATAAATATGATGTTCTAAACTTATACTCTAATCCGAATTCGTTTTTCGAAAAACTGCCACAATTTGGAAATGGGAAATATATTTTCTATTAAAGGCTTTTAATTTTTCAAACTAAAACTTTAGTATTTTTATATAATTAAATTGATTACTATATAACTTTTTTTATTTAGAGATTTTTTATAAAAGACACTCTTTATCACAAATGGTCTTTTCATTAAAAATATTATATAAAAAATAAGAAAAATGTTTAGACATATTAACACTCTAAAATGATGTTACAGATTTACACTTTTTCTGTAAAATTTATAAATAATATTTAATGCTCATAAATAGCTTTTTTCAAAAGCCTTATTAATTTTTAAAATCTCTGTCTCCTATGATTATTTTCCTTTATATAGATAATTAATTTAAAATATATTTTGACCTGAAAGGGGAAAATATTACATCTTAATGATGAAACCTCGCCAGTTTATGTCTTTTTTCTTTTATAGAGGTAGAGATATCTCGATAATTCTTTGACAGACTTTTTAAAAAAGTAAATCAAGCTTTTGGTATAAATATATTTACATAAAAGCTTGAAAATCTAATTTAAGGGCATTCCTACACTTAAGAACAGTGGGATCTTTCAATTTTGAGTTCAAATTAGAAAATTATTTTCGAAAGGAAAGAAAAAGGGGGGAAAAGGAATTTTTTCACTAAATTTTTGGTTGAGTGGAATTTGCGCTCCACAAATTAACCCCCATGTCATTAAAAGATATCTTTCATGCTCAGGATTGTCACATTATAACCGTTATCTTTGCATGCAAGATTTGGCGATTTTGCAATGAACGCCAAATGGTAATCACAGTTCAGAGTAATAATGATACTCCATGTCCTTGAAAACGAGACGAACTTTCCATGAGATAACGGCTGTCTACTCTTAATTGCGTTTCAGACGAGAGTTTAAAGCAATAAAGGAAATGTTTGAAATTTGATTAAAAAAATTTATGATAAAGGAACAAGATTATAATTTTCTCGCACAAAAGGCATTAATAATTTTGATGTACGTAATACAAATTTATCTAATAAAGTGAATTTTTATTTTTATGAGGATTTTAATCTCTATATCTCTAACGTTTAACTTTTTTTAACAAAATGAAAAAAAAAACCCATAAAAACTGCTTTAAATTGAAATTTAAGTGGATATCAGTAATGCTCAATTCTGAATTTGTATTTATGTATTCTTGTATGTATGCATATTCCACAAACCTTTACTTGAAATGGGCTACTGTATTTTTTATGTTAAAATTGCTCAAATAAGCTGTTTTGTTTTGTTTTTGCAAAATATTAAGCGCTTTGTCTGAAATAAGATAGGAATCATATTAATAATTCAAAAAATAAATGCTAGTTAATTCTTAGGAAGAAAAAACATTTTTATTAGAAAATGTTGATGATTACTGATATTCCTTCGAATTTGAAATATATTATCTCATTTCCTAGCTTATTTACCGTCAGACAATTATACACAATCCAATGTACCATCAATCGGCGTGTGCATGCATCTATAGTCCTCCATTAAAACGTTTAGTTCTCAGATTCAGTACCATGATCTAAAGTTTTATTCGCAGGTAATGTAGTAGTGAATTTCTGCCTATTTTCTTAAAAGCGCTGTCAATGATTTATTACTAATTTTCAATTTGTCTTAAATCTATATACGAAAAAAGCTGAAAATAAAATATATTACTTTACATTTTATTCGTTCTTTTTTCGCCCCTAAATTTTTTGATTTATATAGATTGAGAAATTACAATAGTAAATATTTCAATATTAGGCATTAAGATAAAAATAATTTTTGCAGCTATGTTAGCATGGTTTCTGAAGTCACTTTTTCTTTTTCTAATAAGGCGTCAAAAAGTTGCCCTAAGAAATAATTTTTTTTAAATATTGCATCTAAACACTTCGAATTAAATAATTTCATTAAATAAGGTAAGCAATTGTATGAAAATTAAATTTTTATGTATCCATCATAATTTCAAGTGTTAATTAGTACAATTTTTCTCTTATTTTTATCTATATGTACAAAATTTCACGTTTCTATCTAGAAAATTTTCAGAGATATGCTTATTTTTAAATTTCGAAATACTGGTCATAAATGTGGAAGAAAACGCTTATTACGGAACGCAACTTGTACATCATCCAATCATTATGATTTAAAAAAAATGAAGAATTGTGCATAGCATTGTTTGCTTTCATTTTTCGGAAGTTACACAAGGTTTTTATAAAGAAAAGAAACTTTTGGTTATGATGACCATTTATTTTATTAGCAATCGTAATGCTTTTACTAGTTTTAGAAAAATACAATGTCGTTTTCAGTTCCCAGCATTTTAATGGGCTTTGTGGTATAGTGATTAAAAATTGTAGGAACAAGCGGAGAGAAATAGTGAGAATGAAGTGTCATATACGTGATGAAAAAAATTTACATTTTTTTTATATTTTTCAGGTTACTCTTTTGTTAGATTAAAGACAGGTGGTCCAGTGCTCAGCATTTTAAAATTGACAAGGTTGAGAATACTTCAACTTTAATAAGTGGCATTCATACAGAATGTAAGATCGACGTCTAAAATCAAACAAATGGACCATTTCTAATGCAAAATCATTTTTTTTCCTTTCTGATAATTGTTGTTTGGTGAGACAAATGTTGCTTTGAAGAAACATTAATTTAAAAAAAAATTCACGATTGGAAAAATGAAGACAATTTATCGCCATTCGCAGTTTTTTGTTCGCACGTTACAGCTGCCGTTTATAAAAGTTCTTGAGTTAGTCTCATTTTCTACAAAAGTTGATTATATGGTAACGATAGATTCAGTTAATTTTATTGGGATTATAACTGAAATAAGTAATGAATTAGCTTTGTGTCTGAATGTTTGATGAATCTTCGCTGATTCACTCAAAAAGCCGGTCCTCATGTCTCATGTACTCAATCACATATGCCCAAGTATTATTAATGTAATTCTGCATAGGTATTGGAAGTGTTAATTTCTAACAAATTTTTAAGCACTTTAATTAATAGAATATCATTCAATTTCTATAAAATGTAATGAAAATTAACAAATATATGTTTTAGCAAAGTAAGAATGGAATTTAAACCGTTTGAAATTAAGCAACAAAACATATCCTTTCAAAGTAAATTTTACTGACCACAGTTTAGAATTTATTATAGTATAATTTTATTTATAGATAAAACTAAGTTATTTTTTCTTTTGGAGAGGAGGGGGCTGAAGTTCTTCTGAAAAGGGCTTAAATTGGAATTAAAATCATTTCCTGAATTTGAAGAGGTCTATTGTAATTCTCAAGAAGCAGTTATAAACATTATCATTATTTGAAATTCGAAAAGGCTAAAGTAAAAAAAAAAAGTAATAATTAGTATAAAAAATATTAATTATTACTTTTTATATTAATTATTACCTTTTTTTTGCTTTAGTCTTTTCTTCTCCAAATAATAGAAAAATTAGGGCTGTGTGCTTTTATATCTTCAGGAACAAACGAATAAAAAAGGAAATACTACAGTTCATAAAATATCTAACTTGTGTTCAGATTCTCTATACTAATATGAGCTTGAAAATAGAAACTTAATTTCTATCATTGAGCTTTAAAAACTTAGTGGTGTAATTTGTGGAATCATTTTCTTTATATGAATCAATTTTCTTTATCTGAATGAAGCAATTTTAGTAGGCTATGTTTTATTCTATATTAAAGAGTATTTCTCAAAAAGTTTATTCCATTTTTAAAGGCAAATAAACTACAAAAAATTTACCGTTTTTCCTTTATTAAAATTATTTTACTATCAGTTTTCACTAAAAATTATTTAGGTGATTCAAATATGACAAATTTTTCTTATCTCTGCTATTTTGAAAATACTCCTATTAAATTAAGCAAAATATAACTAATCTATTTCTTAACTAATATATATCATTACGAAAGAAACAAAATCTAAAAAAAAAAAAAAAAAAAAAAAAAAAAAACTGATAATTGTGTGGAAAGAAACAATAATCATTGCATTTACCGACCAATTACATTAGATGTTTTTTTAAATTTATATAGTTGTATCATTAAAACCTGAATTTCACGTTAAAACTTACGTCTTTTCATAGACTAAAAATTCAATTCCATTTGTATTAGATTTCCTGTTCTATATAAGATACAAGATTTCGTAAGTAAAAATTTTCTCTTTAGACATCTATTTTCTTTATTTGTAAAATATTATTATCTATCCGACATCGTAAGACATTTCTATAGATAAAAACAGTATTGATTATGTAAATAGAATCGACATGATTTGAAATATTTTTTAAAAGAAGCTTTTACAAAAAGGTGAGTTGAAATAAACAAAAGTATGTTTTTTAACTAACTAATGTATTGAAAGAAAAAGGCAATGGAATTCTTGAAATCCATTTATTATTTGCTATTATCTATATATATATATATATATATATATATATATATACACACACTAAAATGACATTAAACATGAGTACTATTGAAATTAACAATTTTTGGCACTTTTATATCTACAACAATTATTATCAATTATTCTAAATATTTGATATATCTATAATTTTTAGCGCCTAGTTTTCACACATTATTTCAAATTCATTTCGGTTATATTACAAATATTTGACTAATTAAAAATTATTATAGAGGTTTGCTATTCTAAAATTATGTATCTATAGTTTTTAACGACAAGTTTCCAAAGTTATTTAATTCTTTTAGACTATAATTCAATCAGGGATATTAAATGAATTTTTTTCAATTTTTAAATCCAAATTTAATGTCCAAAGAAATTTTTCACTGATGTTTTTGAAAATTTCAAACGGAGGAAATCAATTTTTAGTGGTATATGAAGTGATATTAATTGCATTTCATCCACAGTAGTTTTTATTATTTATTTTATTTGTGAAGGTCTTATAGCCTTAATTAACTAAATATTTGTATGAAATAAACCCAAAATGGCAATATGCTTTTTCGATTGATTAAGTATAAATTAAGATTTAATAAATAAAAAATTAACGATTTTAAATAATTAATTTTTGAATAACAATTATTGAATATCTATTGGTGAAGAAGTAATTATGTACCAAATTTTATAAATCTGGGAACAGCTGTTTATATGTAGTTACTTTTTTTGGTAATTTTTGCTTCTCGTGATTTACAAAAAACGAAATCAACAGTATGGCTGTAATATAAATATATTACGATTTTTAATTCGGAAGCTGTAATATAAATTTATATTACAGCGAAATAAATTAAACAAGAAAAATTAAATGACATTAATTTAAACACGGATAATTAAATTAAAACATGAAATTCCTTTCAAGACTTTATGCATTATTTTTAAAAAAAAGAAAAAAAAAATTGTAACATTCTTAAGTCAGAAATCAAATTTTAACAAACAGTCTTGATTTCTTAACAGGTATCACGTATTTTAAAATGGTTTAATATCAACATTTTAAGAAAAAAGTTGATAAGAAATATTTTGCTTTATTAAAGAATGAGTTCTTAAATTATTTTGATAAGTAAAATTTAGTGTGAAGATTTTTTCCTCATAAGTTTCTGATAATGAGATATTTCCTACTTCAACCATTTAACGATAAGGAGTTCTTTTATGAACGCTAAGTGCTTGTACGGAAGGGAGGGGAGTCCACCTGGTAGTCTTATCTTATCATAAAGTAATCTATCACTGCCAAAAAGATCATTAACGAAGCGGTACGGCACCGAAGGAAAAAACACGAGTGGAATATGCGCGCCACGCCAAATTTTCCTGCTAAAGGTAATAAAGTTCCAGTAAAAACTAGGGGTAGGAAATGATCAATGGAGCGAAAATTCCACAATCCCGTTTCTTTTAGTCATTATCAGGGTAATATAATTTTGTATTTACTTTTAATTTACATGCACCGTGTATTCGATGTTATGCAAATTAAGACATAATCACCTGAAGCTCCACAAATAATTCATAAGATTATATTTCCATAAGATTATATCATAATTGCGCGCACTTTTTAAAAAAAATCAGGTGGTGAACTTACTTAATCTAAATATTGAGAACAACTGAAACTATGTTAAAAAGTGTTTTGTGATATTTTTCTCCTTAATATTCATTTTAAAATTACTTTCAAATGCAAGTCTTTTTTTTTTTTTTTTTTTTCACACGAGACTTTGAAATGAACTTTCTTGAAGGTGACTAACAATCAAACTTTTTGTTATTTCTGTTCTCCGTATGTTTGTTCTGTAACCTAAAAAACGTTTATGCTAATATAAAAAAGAATGACTTAGAAGGCTGAGAAAGGAGGCATTCAAAACGGCATTGCCAAAGGACCCCTATATAACTTTATCAATATACTGGCTTATTTTTAGATCTAAATATAAGCATGTTTTTCAAATTATCTATCTATTTTTTAAGACTATTTCATTGCATTTTTTGCTCATATTTGAAAAATTTCCACATCTTCTTTGAATTTGTATTACGAATTGACCTATGATATGAAATTTGAATCCCATATTTCAATCTATGAAATTACAGACATTGTGTAATAAAATCGTTTCTTAAAATGATAAATATCTGAAGTAATGAAGGAATATTTTCTCAAAATAACTGGAATGATTATGATGAAACAAGTAAATTTCAAAACAGACCACAATATTTCAGATAGAAAACGAATTTTTTTTTCGCCGCTTAAAGTTTGTATTCTCGTTTTTTCCCAGGTCAATCTTATGAATCATTCGTGTAAAAGAAAAGCACCATTAGCAAGCCATTAAGGAAAAAAAATTGTTGTTCTTCTGACATTAGGAGTAAAATCAGAGGTAAATGAGAATTTCCTCTTTTATTATTGATTTTTGATACCCTCGTAAAGTTAAAAAAAAAAAAAATCATGTTATCGCATAATAAAAAATATATATATTCACTTATTTTTGTTAAAATTGAATTGAAGTGAAGACTAAAGATGATTTAGATGCTGAAACCATCAAATTCTTTCAAGAAAACATCAAGGTAATCGAAGGCAATAGAGCCTTGGAGGAATAGTCATCGAACTCTTGGAGATAATATCGCTAAAACGGAGAAAAGGCTTATTTCTAATATCCGAAGACTTCAAAATATGGGATATTATAATTAATATGATGATACAATCAAAAGATGACACGATGAAGGCATAATAGAAATAGCTCCAAATAATGGTGCTATTGGTCACTATCTAGCTCATCAAGCAGTAATCAAGAATTCCAGTCTGACTACAAAGGTTCGACCCATTTTCGATGCATTGTTAAAGGATGGAAAGGGGAATTCCTTGAATGCTTGCCTTGAAAAAGGACAGAACTTCACAGAAATGATTCCAAAGCTATTGCTGCAATTCCGAAAACATGCTTTTGGTGTTATTGCTGACATAAGAAAAGCATTCCGATAAATCAGTTTGTCTGCTAAGGATAGAGACTACTTGAAATTCCTATGGTGGAAGAATGCTAGTCAAAATGAAGTTACTACTAATAGGCACTGTCGTGTTTCTTTCGGCCTGACTTCCAAGTCCATTCTTGTTGGGAGCAACAATTTCCCATCATTTGGATAATGCTCCTCAGTACTTGAGAAGAACAGCGCTTAGATTAAAGACATAATTCTCTGTCGACAATTGTATAGCTAGTTTTGAAACTGAAGAACAAGTAATCACATTCAAAGAAGAGTCTCAAATTCTGATGTCTTCTGAAGGTTTTGACTTTAGAGGATGGATGGCTGTACCACTCAAAAAAGACGAGCATGTTATCCTAGTGGAATGAATAATGGTCTAGTGAGAATGAAAACAAAGATTTATTAGATGAACCAGCAGATTTTAGTTCACCGATTTTATTACATAGAAAACACAAGATCGTTGCTCAGATTGTAGAAGAAGCTCACAGACATCTACAGCATACAGATCCACAGAGTCTTCTCACTATTTTAAGACAACGTTACTGGATCTTTGGTGCTAGCAGACTCATCCGAAATACCCTTTCAAAATGTGTCATTTTCAGACGTTTTAGAGGAAAATCAATCGATCCACCCTTTGCACCTCTCCTTAACGATAGAATTAAGCAAGAAGCTACATTCGAGGTGGTTGGAGTAAATCTGGCAGGACCTTTGTACCTGAAGACCGATGAAAAGATATGGTTAGTAATTTCACCTGTGCTATTTATTGGGCAGTTCATTTTGAATTGACTATGCCTCTATCCACTGAATCGTTCCTTATGGCCCTGAGATTATTTATATGATGAAGGGGAAGAGATATCATCATATACTCGGATAATGGCACTAATTTCATGGGTAGCAATTATGCATTTATAAAGAACTCGAATAGAAGAAAATAGCAGAATTATCTACAGTTGAAATAATCAAGAGGAACTTCAATCCTCCCACAGCTGCTTGGTGGGGAGTGTTTTGGGACAGGCTAATCAGAATGGTAAAAGAACTGCTAAGAAGAGTTCTGGGGCAACGAACTGTTAGCCATGTCTAATTAGAAACTGTTCTTTGTGATTGTGAGAGTACAATGAACTCAAGACCCCTCACTTACTTGGCAGATGAAACATCGCAACTGAAGTCTCTAACTCCAGCATGTTTCACTCAAAGCCTACCAAGACCGAAGTTTGTGATTTGGATTCCGTTGATAGAAATGGTTTGATACGCCTTCTCCGATACCTACAAAAGTTACGTGAAGACCTGCGTATGCTTTTCAAAAATGAGTACTTATCGTCACTTATGCATTAGGGAAGACGCAAAAATGAAAATCTGAAGGTTGGCGATGTGGTTCTAGTAGGAACACCAGAAAAAAGAATAAAATGGACATTAAGACTTATAGTCGAAGTTGTTCCCTGTCCAGACGAAGATTAGGAACGCTGCTGGTGAAAAGATAAGGCCAGTACAAAATTGATATCCCCTAGAAGTGTGCAATCAAACTGGGCTTATTAACGAAGACCAAGAAAATCGATGCACAGAAGATCAAGGCGTGGACGAGAACACTTCAGAATCACAAACATCTCCCCAAGAGATCAATCAAGATGAGCCGCAAGAGATCAAGCGAGATCCACCCTTGAAGACCAGATGTGGAAGAATAGTCAAAATTCCTGCTCTCTTAGACATTTGACATTTAGCGTTGCAATGATTTTTTGGTTCATTGCAAGGTGGGAGTGTTGTTCAGAAACAGCAAAGTTTAGTAAGATTGTGTGGCGACAATGATGTGTTTATATTTGAAAAAGACTTCTACCAGTTATCTTGTTTACCTTTAATCAGTGACTTCTTGTTTGTGTGTTTTGTTGAAATCCGTAATAAGTAAAGAAAAGTAAAATAAAACTAGCGTTGTTATTTAAAAAGGTTTATTTCATTCATCGATTGTTTAAAATAAAATAAACGTAAATCTTGAATTTTCAAACAAGAATAGAACAAGTTTAATTATAAACCCTTCCATTTTAAAGCTAAACTAGGCTTTGAAGACGAGAGCGAAACCTCTACTGGTACCCCCCTCTTAGAGTTGTACAAACAAATACTTATATGAGCATGTCATAACAATAACTAACTATGAGATATCTACTACTATTGAAGATCAGAAAGATCCAAATCAATTTTTCTTAGTAAACAATGATAAGAGGAACAATCAAACTAAGAATAAAAATACACCTACATTAATTTAAACATTTATTTATTTTCTACACATGTATATTTTTCTTCGTTATATTGTTTGAATTTCAATATCGTGAAAGTTGATTAATCTAAAGATGATGGAGTAACAGTAAAAATTCGATTTACCAATAAATAAATAAAACCTTAAAATAACAAAAACAATCTAAAAATGAATATAGCAAGGGAGAACATCAATTTTAAGTTAAATTTGGCAGTAAATATACACCTGCCACAAATAAAACTCACACAAAATGGCATGCAATTGCTGCTAAATTTTAATAATAATTGCATATATAGGTAATAATTTTAATAGATAAAAACAATGCAATTTATATATACATAAATTGTTTTAAAACCAAATGATTACATTCTTTTAAAATAGTGGGACAAATTATTGTAATTTTTTATTGATTACTTTGTGACCCCATAAAATCTTCTAGTCAATTAAGGCCCTTAATATTTATTCACTCACTATTGTTAAAGATAAAAGATTCAAAGGTATTAAGTTAATAAAAAATTATAGAGAAAAAAATTAAAACTTTCAATTTTAGCTTTGTATAGTCCTACATAAATTTGAGCCAAGGAAAGATTTTAGAATTATATTTATAGAGAGTTAAAGAGGGAAAGAATCAAAATGCCAACAACTTTAAATTAGAGATCATGTACAGCTATAATAATAAAGCTAAAATGGTGCATGAATAAAAATGGAACAAAATTACACACGTTTTTATCAAATTAGAAATAAATATTACATTTAAATGCAAAAAAGAAAGAAATGATGAATCTGGACTGTAGACACACCTTCTGGCAGGTGGTCCTTGAGTGTGCATTTTTATCTTAATTTTCTTCTTGGTACTTAAGAAATCTGAGGAAAAGTAATATAAGAAAGTTTCATGGACTGCTACACTTTTGAAAACTAAAAGACTATCTTTCAGATGATTCAGCAAATAATTATTTTTATTAATACATAAAATTTTATCTTGATTAGAGTAATAAGTCTATGATACAATAATTATACTAGCATAAAATATCACACTGCTCCATAAACAATTTTGCAGTTAAAATATAGTGTATACACAAAACCTTCACATTTAAAAAATACCAAGTATTTTTTGCATGGGTACTCTCCTTATACTTCACGACCCTTGAAGAAAAGAGCAACAAAATCTATTTAATATACATATTGTAGCACTGGACCACAGAAAAATTTATAATATAGCAAATGGGAGGGGCCTTAATAGAATACTGATCTTATAGTCATATATTGTTAGTTGCATTATTCAGATTTCGCAGAATTATGTCAGAAATGAATCTTTTTTTCTTTTCTTTTCTTCATTAAATGATCTCCTATAAACATCAGGTTGATTATTTTATTTCCTGTTCTATTTATTCACCTATATGAGATAGGTAAACTAATTAGTACCACGACAAAACTAGAATAGCAATTCCATGATTAGTCAAATTGAGAAAATAAACCATTATTTCTAATCATCTGTAAAAATTAAATATACTGGGTGAATGATGGAAAGCAATTTACAATTTCTTAGCAATACCACCATTAAAAGAAAAAAAAAGTTTAAGTCTTAGTTAAGTAAGTTTACCTCTAAATAAATACCTACAAGTTTTTTTATTAAAAACACTTATGGTAAGAAATTTTTCAACTTAAAAGACAAATGAAGTAAATAATTTGCTAAAATATGATAATAAAAAAACATTTAACTATATACCTATGATAAAAGATACAGAAACCAATTTTTATTTAACATTTATCTTTTTCTGATATTTTTTAAACAAGGATTTCTAAATTTCAGACTAAAAATTCAAATAATTAAAACTTTTTGAAAAAAGTGTTACAATGATAAATGACTTACAAGTAAAAGTCAATGACAGAAACAATTTCATGTGCAGATAAACAATAAGAAAAATGTACACCATGATTAAGTCAACTAAGTTTGTCATAACAGAATAAAAGATATTTTAATTTTTATTAAAATATATAACAGCATTTAAAAAAATATTTAATCTATTACAAACTGCAGAACAATTTTTCTGTACTTATCTCTTAATGAAAATTATGGTTACGCTACACCAATTAGTGCTAAAACTGTTTTTTTATTTTTTATTTATATGATGAAGCATATAAGAAATAAAAGTTGTTACCTTTAAATACATGAAGTAATAATATGAAAAACATATTTAATGAATATGATTATAGCTACAAAGACTATAATATTACAGTTTGTAAAACACATTTACATATGTTGTTGCTAGCTAATTTTATCAAGGGATTCTATATGGTAGTTGAATGTGTTGGAGAAATAATGATAAGAGAGAAGGTGTGCCAGTTTATGAATTAAAAATACTAGGCCCAATTATTTTTAAAAAAAGTTTGCCAAATTTATAAATATAACTATTATTTAGCAAATTTAGATTTGTTGTTGATTGTTATAAGGATAATTTCACAAATTGCATTTAAATGCCTGATGATAAGTCAAATAAATAGATAAAAAATACATAGCTTAAAATAAACTTACAATACTTTGTTTTATAGAATGAGAAATCATTGAGTAATCAAAAAAAAATCCCCCCCCCTCCATTTTTGATCATACTAGATGAACTAGTCTTTGGGCAGGAGGGAGGAGACCCTGAAGAAATCTAATAATTAAGAAAAAAATCTTCTTGACATTGTGAATTTTTCACCTTTTTTATATTAAAGATAAGTGACTAACTTTTTTTGAGATAAAGCTGTAGTTCCAAAAGTTTAACTTTAAAAGAATGATTTAAAAAAATTAAATGCATATGGCTAAATGAATATGCATTGAAAACATAAATATATCAGCAGTCTAATGATGATTCCTGTAGAATTTCTTCACTGTAAGATGAAAAGTATTTTTTTCATTTTCAAGGTTTAAGTTTCTACCTTCAATGCAAATGATTTATCGACAGTTAGAGTAATTATGAATTATACAAATAAGAAGAAATCCACAAATCTGATAAAGTCAAAATCAAATTGCAGTCCATGTACTGTAAAGAACATATAATAAGAATTAGCTAAACATCAACATACTAGTAAAGTAAGGTTATCAAAATACAGCATTTTATTACATTTTTAATGGTAAAAAATAGATTTCAAAAACTTTGTCATGTAAAAAAAAAACAAAAAAAAAACCATCATTTTTCTCATAGATACTTAAGTTGAATTTTCACAAGAAACAATTTGAAATGTATATGCTTACTAAATGACCCATTTTATATTAATAAATTAAAAGCACAGAAAACAAAACATGCAAGTTAATAAATAGAATACACACCACATAAAAAGAATTTTTAAAGTAAATGTGTTATTTCAAATGAGCTCATGCATTATTGAAAACAGATTTTTGTTTCTATCAGTACATTTTAGAATAGATTACTTTTTGCTTTAAGAAATAATCAAATTGCAGAAAAGTTAATAAGCAGTTCAGTTATTTTTTTAAGGATGTTTATGTATATATATTTCCAGTTTATATTTCTTAGAAGAAAAAAATATTGCTTCAGAGCTACACATCACAGGGTTTCATTCATATTAATAAGAAATTGCTACAATTTATATCACAAAGAAATATTCTTATCTCGATGGGTACAGCGGTGTTTATTCAAATTGCATTTCTGAGAAAATGATTTGCCACACAAATCACAAACAAAAGGTTTTTCATTCATATGAGTAAGACAATGTCTATCAAGACTACCTTTACGGGAGAAAGCTTTATTACACAATTCACATGAATAAATTTTTTCATTTGTGTGTGTAACTAAATGAGAATTTAAATAACTTCTATGAGAAAAATATTTTCCACACACGTCACAAACAAGAGTCTTCTCATCTGAATGGATATGATGATGTTTATTTAAATGACTCTTTTGAGAAAATCCTTTGCCACATATTTCACACTTAAAAGGCTTTTCATTTGTATGGGTAAGATAATGTGTTCGTAAACAATCTTTGCGAGTAAATCCTTTGGAACATACATTACATATAAATGATTTTACATTGCTGTGAGTAAGATAATGGGTATCAAAATGGCTCTTCCTTAAAAATGATTTGCCACAAAGATCACACACAAAAGGATTTGGATTTGAATGAATTTTATAATGCTTGTTAAATTTAGACAAGATTGAAAATGATTTGCTGCATACATTGCACACAATAGGTTTGTTTTTGTGTAGAATACGAAATGGATAAATTAGGCTTTCATTCTTTGCAAGTTCGATTTCACAATTTTCTTCAAGATTAAGAGGGTAAATAATATCAAGTGTATTTGAATTATTACTCATCTTGCACTAAAGAAATTAATACTAGAACATATAAAATATAGCATTTGAGATTTCAGTTTAATTTTATATCCAACAATGAGTTCCAGTTCCCCAGGACACATTCATGTATATTTGATTTTCACAACAGAAAAAGACTTTAAGGTTATTCAATATGAAAAAAATCAACTGTAATATTTTCATAAACTTCTTTTCAAAAAGCATTATTGTGTTAATGAAAAAAAAAAAAATTATTTTCCTTTTTTCTTCTATTAATAATTGCTTCAAATCCTTCAAACAATGATAATTATTTTCTTAGAAATTTCCATCTCCATGTCCCCTGAAAAGGAAAGATTTATGCTTAGTATTCTTGTAAATATTCACATTTTTTAATTGGAACATAAAAGAAAAATATAAAAGGTAGGAGAAAAATAATAATTGTTAAAAATTCTTTTTTTCTGTAGAAACTATATTATTAGACAATAAATCAAGACAGAAAATTATTTTTTGAATAAGAATATATGATTAATCGAGGTAAAATTTTCAAGAATGAATCATATTAAAAATATTCTATAATTTTTTAATAAAAATTAGAATTGAACAAGAAGACAGATACTGAAAAAGCATGAGGTGGAGAGTAATAATATTAACTGACAAAAAACTTTAATTTTAAAATAATACCAACTTATCAAAGTAATTCATAGTAAACTTAAATCATAAATAATCAGTCGAATGAAATCATATATGTTTCAAAATTGCTCCTTCTGTTATATACATATTTACTTTATATCCAGTCCTTAGTGTTATTTTATAAGACGGCATCATATTCAATCAAAAAGTAAAAAATTTCTCACTTTTCAATAAGTTTTGAAAATGTTAGATAGAGATTTTAGTATTATTCCATAATTATTGTATTCAAAGAAATATATTTTATTTATTAAAAAAATCCCTCGCTATTTTTGAAAATATTGTTTTTAAATTCATTTATTTTTAAAATTATAATTATTATCACTGCATTTATCAAAAATATTTGGTATTTATTATAAATTAATTCTATAATTCTAAAAACTCTTTAGATTCTGTCCTTTTAGATTAAAAATGTTACATATATTAGCTTTTAATTACCCTAAATTTCCTGTATCTAAGGATGGTAAATATTACAGAATATTACATATTAGTGAGCTACATCATTACAAGGGGTGTTCAGATGAAAAAGTACGAAACGAGACGGTTTGCATAAATGAAGACCTATTCAAAGTATACACCATAGATCTGAACACAAAGATCCCACTGATTAACAAGCCAAAAGATTCCTTGTTTCCAGAATTCCTGTGGATGTGACAAGAACCAGTCCCTCAGAACAATCGCTGAGTTGAAGAGCTTAACTTTCCTGTTTTCCCACCACATGAAAATCGCAAGGCGTCATGTCAGGGCTATAGGGCGGATGGTTGAGCTGCTCCCACTTGGCTAGTTAAACGTATGTAACTCTGGAGACGTGAGTGACCCCGGTGGTTTGTTCCTGATGGACCTCACTTTGAAGTGTTTCACAATACACATAAGAATTAATAGTTATATGCTCAAGGAATTCAACATGTAGCAGACCTCAGATGTTGAAAAAGACGGTGAGTAACACCTAGCCTGCTGACGTCATTACTTTGAACTTTTTAAATGGTGGTGACGACGTAAACTTCCAATGCATGCTGTCCCGCTTTGTCTCTGTTCTGCATTGATGGCAACAGCTCTCGCCATCAGTACAATCCGCTTCAGAAAAGCGGGGTCTTCATGATACCGAAACAGATGTTGAAGTGCTAGTCCCATACACTTCCTTATGCTGCTCGGTCAGCTGCTTCAGAACACACTGCGCACGCACCTTTTGATTACTCAGCCTACCATGAACAATTGTCCACACTGTTCCAATGCTGACATCTGTCTTCATCACCAATATTCGCAGAACGACATACCGATCACTTCTCATAGGTCGCCCACATTATCGACGATATCGGCCGTGATGACTGTGCTTACCTAGTCTCAGCCTTACAAAAACAGTCAGCCCATTTTCACTCTCACTTGTCTGGTATACAGTCTTCCCCGTAAACGATGACCATCTGGCGATAATTAGCGGTCAGTGTAATACCTTCCGCTGTCAAAAATTGGATAACGCTGCTCTGCTCCTCAACTGTCGAATTTGTTGGAAAAGTTAACCTGTCTTCACATGCACTTAGGACGGCACTCTTTATAAGAGCCTCTATTCTTTCCTGTGCATGCTTCAATCTACGCCGGAGACTCAACGCATCCTTGGAAGTCTCGCTAATGTTCTCCCATAGTGGCATAGACAAATATGTTAACAGTCACGTTGTTATGACGTTTCGTACCTTTTCATTTGAGCACCCCATGTACATCATAATACCTATGAATTACATTTGCTTGTCATTCATAAAAATTAATATGCAAGAAATTATTAAATAGAATAATTTGATGAAGAATATGCTATATATTTAAAAACTACATTCTACACAGAATCCTAAAAAAAACATGTCTCCAGCTGAATGATAAAAATGAAAGATAGCATATTTTATAAGCACAAATCAATAAAAATAGAGCTAGAGGGTTTAAATTTCAAAATCTTTACTTTACTGCTTCATCACATTAATTGTTCAATTATTTACTTTTTCTAATTTTCAATGCTAATTACAGTATTGCCTTCCAAAAAGTTTTCTATCTTTCAATTCCCTTTAAAAATTTCTTTACAGAAAATATCTTCAAAAACTTATGTAAGTATTATTTTGGACAATTTATGTTAACTAATTGTAGCCCAAAAAGCTTAAAAATAAATTTATAAACCTTTATTATTTATTATCAATACTCTTTAGTAAACAATTGATTTTGCTGGGATTTTTTATAGTGGAAATTTTCTAGTAAATCCTTATGTGTAGTTGGGTTTAATAGTTAACCCAGCAAAATGTTTTTAAACATCTTATTTTCTTTTTTAATGCATGCTAATGACATTTTAACTCATGTTAATTTAGAAGACTAACACCTCCTTAATTATTATCTAAAATTATGTTTTAATCTGAAAAATTAAAAGATTGATCCCATATCTTGCTTTCAGAACCAAAACATATTCATTAAAAAATAAAAAGATAGTAATTAGAATAATTTAGTATTAGAATTTTGTTATACTGCACTAGTCAATATATATTTAAATTTATGTAGCTTAGAGAATTTTTGTTTATTAATTCCACAGAAAATTCAGCATTTCATGATAAGGAAATAAAACTTTAAATTGGAATATATTTTTATAATATATAATTAATTATATGAGACAGAAAATCAGTAGCATTTAAAAATGGAAAAATTTTTAAAAAATCCCCATCACTGTTTATTTCTGAAATTAAGCTTTAGCTATGATTATCATAAGATTATAAGAATTGAATAATTTTATAATATGCCTTAAAAAGAAACCTACTAAATATACAGAAATATTTTGAGTCTTCATATTATGATTTTAAACGATTGAAGAAAAAATGAATATCAAACTTTAAGATATAATTTTTCATCAGAATATTTTTAAAAGCTGTAATTTTTTTGAAAATGTCGAAATTTCAAAGCAAGTAAAAAAAAAAAAAATCTTTTAGTGGTACATTCCCATCCTTCATGGTATGCCTATACCAAATTCGATAGCTCAAATTTGGTACAAACTTATTTGAAACGAATTTTTTCTAACTTCATACCAATAAACACAATTGCAGAGCATTTTGCTAATATTATCAATAAAGGTTTATTTATTTTTTAATTTCCAAAATTGTCTCATTAGGTAGGATAAGCAAAACCAACATAGAAGCTACTTTTGGGTACAAAAACTAAAATATGCTATATATTGTTATTGGTATTTAGATCACAGTAATATATAATCAAAGAAATATAAATCCAAAACAAAATTATTTATCTGATAGACATTAACATAATCAATTAAATTAAAATGGTATTTCATGAAAAGGGCCCTAAAAATTTAGATTTATGAATTCTAATACTTAAGTTTTGAAAGAGCTCTCCTTTTTATTTCCAATTTAATAAACTCTATATTGAACATTAAAACTGAAATGAATGATATGCCCCATTTTTTAAATAAAATGAACTAAGAATATTAATTTTTCTCACTGCTAATTAAAAATTTTATCAGGATTTGGACGTGTTTGTTTACAAATATTTTAGACAATGTATCACTATGATTTAAAAATGTTTATTTACATTTTGTATTTTGTTATTTTATTATACATTATACACATATGTTTGTTTATTTACATTATACATAAAATGTTTATTTACATTTTGGTTTTCAATTTATCATATATAATATGCAACACTCTTTGAATTTTTTTTTAAATGCTACTTTTCTGTCCTAAAATCCATATATTTAGTATGTATCTGACTGACATCAAACTAATTTAAAAATAACATTTAATCTCAAGTTTCTTATCATGTGTTTTACCAACTATGTATATATTTCAAATAATTGACAAAGCCAAATAATCATTGCCACAGAAACAATTCTTATCCTTTTTTCAACAACATTTATTTCATGGAAACAAATACTGTTCAATAGTGTATTATTCACAATATACACAGTTTAGAATAAATAGAATCCCTTTCTCTTGATATTTCTTTAAAATAAAAGATTTCTTCCTCACTAGAAAACCATTGTAATAAATTTTTCGGAGGACTTATTATATTGTTTCTAAAAAGAACTTTTTCTTAAAAGGAAGTAGAAATAGATGTAAGAAAAATTAATCAAGCCACCATTCCTCTTCCATTTTTTAAAAATTAATTTTTTAGTTCTCAAATGATTTAAATTTTATTCCAGAAACTTTAATCTTCTAATTTTATTACTAACTTTACCTCACTTATGTTTTTCGGAATTTTTTTTAATATATCTATGACTACATTATTTATTTGATAATTTTATGAAGAAACTTAGTTCCTCAAATAACTTATTGATTATTTTTGGCATATCTATATTGGCTATAATTTCAGAACTCGTTTTAGTACACAAACATTTCAATGTTATTTCATTTTCTTCAAAAATCAATCATCTATATCTTAAGATATATTAATTCAGATTTGAAAAATAGTGATTTAAACAATATTTTTTAGGAAAGTTGCAACTTCCATGCATAAATTATACTAATGATATTCTCAATATTATTTTAATTATAATATTATAACTGTTTAACAAGACTTTATAAAGTTTTTAAAAGTAAAGAGAGTAGAAATGCTCAATTTTGTGATCCATGTTATTTTTAATTATATTGTTTTTCATTTAACATTTTAAAACAAACTCCAGTCATTTTATAGAATCAAGTTTCCTTCTAAATAAACGCATTTAAAAAAAGTCAAAAAATAAATAAAAGCAAGTTGATTACTGAGCAAAATTTAATACCAATTTAGGTCACATAAACACCTTATTTTATCACTGAGATCAAAAACAAAAGGGAAAAATGGTACTTACAAAAACATTAAAATACCCTCTTTTTTCGAGACAAATTGCGAGATTGCTTCGCTATTGAGGATGGTCAGAATGTTGCTAGTCTGTTTTTCATCGCCAAACTTGCTTAAGGTGAATCGCTTCACAGCTCCTTTTGGTAAACCATGCGCCGTGTGGTACGCGCAGGCATGAATTTTTTTTACACCACAAATATCCAGGGAAAAAAGTTGGAACTAACAGCTAAAGCGCAGTATAGGAACTATTTACTTTTAACAAATCAAAGAACAGAATCAGTAACATATGCTGAGAAAGTTATCGCTCGTTTTGTTTACTATTTGGCGATTATCCACGATATCGGAAGTATCCTTTGCTTCCGGTTTAACTGGGAGAGCACGAGGACAAAATGCAAGTAAAAAAATTGACAACTTAGCTAAAAGCTATTCCTTTTTATAATTTAAAATTGAACTTGCATATAGATTTGGCCAGCAAAATTTATTTCTGAATTAATTATGTTCTGAAAATAAGTATGATTGATGAAGACATTAATTAATTACGAGAAAAAATTGTGTATTTTTGTCTGTGGAGGAATTAAATTTTTCTTTTTGTTACAAGACCTACCCTCCACTCGCACTCATTAACTTCATTGCATGGCAATTAAGATTCTTTATTTGCGAAGAATAGAAATATTTTATAAGCATTATATATATATATATATATATATATATCGACGGCATCCTGACTTAGGGTTAGCGTGTCTTCCTAGTGTTCTGGGCGTCCCGGTGTGGGTATGGCTATTATTCTATCTGTGAGTGTGTGAATGCACTCCCATGTAAAAAGGGATTGCCCAAGCGAATGGGAAGCATGAAGTAGCTAAGTCGTACACTTGGCCCTAGTTGTATCTACTGAAAAACAAGGGACGCTCATTTCGACTTAAAATCGCTGACCGCGATCAGCAGGCTTGTGAATGAATGACAAGTGCCATTGGAACATTGAAAACAATAATATA
>JAPMOQ010013537.1:215115-229690 GCA_026543055.1 Argiope trifasciata
GGGTCGATCCTATTTTAGCCCACCTCTGACGCCAATTTAAAAACTCGCCATATTATCAGCGATAATGATTTTAAAATGGCAACCCTGACAACATCTAAAGAGAAATGCGGCAACCCTACGGAACCTCATTGGTTGATTTAAACTCCGTTAGAAAACTATTTAATCTTATTGGTACTTTCGATTACTTTCAAATACTTTCGATTTGGCGTGATTTTGAAAAATTGGCGAAATTTTGAAAAAGTCGCCAGAGGTGGGCTAAAATAGGATTTTACAATATATTTTTTAATGAATAACTTTAAGATAATTATCCATACACAGATTTATTAAATGTGACATTATTCTTAATGACTGAATGTTTGGAACATTCAAAAATGTCAACTCTGCTCATTGATACATATTGTATTAATAATTAATTATTTAAATTCCTTAAAAGTAAATAACCAATAGACAAATCTGGAATGCATATCTTAAGTATTGCATATAAATTAATTTAAAAATTACTCAAATAAGCAAGGATAGTGCTTTTCCTAAGCAAAGATAATAATAGAAATTCTTTAGAGTTGCATCATTTTGTTACGAAACATTTTACATAAAAAATGCTATCTAATTTTTTGCTTACCTCCAAAGCTAATTCTCTCATTAAATTTTCCTAGCAGCCTTCCTGTCTGCGTCTAAGCAGCCATTTCCGCGACCACAATTTTCTTTGGGATTTCTCTTAGCACTGTTCCCAGGATGATGCATAATAATGCAGGCTCATTGATATCCATTTAGCACGGAGCATCCACGAGTTATGAAATGAAAAACTGCAAACATTCACTTAATGGAAGTAATGAATAAAGAGCGATAAATACGCCAACTTATTCGCCTACTTTTCTAGGTTTACCAGACAGAAAATGCTCAAGTGACGTCACTTTCGTCAGAGAAAGTGACGATGTATTTCACTGTGTGATAAGGCCTTTATGCGCTGCCGTCGGCTCATACGATTTCGGTAAAACTTCCGAATACTTGTACGCAAATGTTAGAGGCATAATACAATTATATAATGTATAACAATATTTTCAGATCTATTCACCGCATCTATTAACCATGGATCAACCACTAAATAACTCACCGAGGAGAGTGCCTTTTAGTAAAGATGTTAAATTCAAGTTAGATGTTAACATTTCTTTCGATTATACACAATTATTATGCAAGTCGTTCTCTGAGGTAATAGTTTTATTAGAGAGTATACGAGAAAGTTTTAGGGGAGCCAGCCTTACAAGTTTGAAATTTTAACTCAATAAAATTCTTTCGTTTTTCTTCTTTGGCGTATGTGTTTGGCGGAATTGTTGTTTAGTGGTAGTTACTGGCTTATTAAGATGTCACCACAATACTCCCCTACCAGTGAGTTCGCTAGAGAAACGAACGATTTTATTGCGCCAAGCGTTATGGCTAGTGTATGAGCGTTGCTTCTGCGTGAAGTGAGTCTGACGACTTTGCGTTGGTACGTCAAGTGAGTCTGACGGCTTAGTATTGCTGCGTCAATTGAGTCTGATGACTTTGCGATGCCGATGGAGAGATGGCGCCAACAGAGCTGTTGAAGATTCATCACGTCCGAGGTCATCAATTTGGCGTAGGTGTTGGCGGAATTGTGCCGATACGTAGGTTGAATTCCGCCAAGGATCGAACCTGCGATGTTCGAGTTCGAGTAACTTATCCACTATACAAAAATGGCCACCATTGTTTAGTGGTAGTTACTGGCTTATTAAGATGTCACCACACTTCTGGAAATAATAGAGTACATTTATTTTAACACACCATTATAGAGTGCATTATACACACTATTTTAATTTTAAAAACATTATTTATTCAATTATATCAACGATTTTATTGCATAAATATGTTTTCTGAGTTTAATCAATTCAAAAAAAATATTTTAATCACATTTTCTAACATGAATCTTTAGAATTCTGAACGAATATTAAACGAATCACGAAAGATACAAAAAAATAATTTCTTCTCTTACAATTCTCAAAGAACACGAAGCATTACAATTCTAAAAGAATACATAAATCTATAACATAAAAATGAGTTGCTGTTAGTTGGTATTTTATAGGCTGCCGTACTATTCAACCGACATCTAAGCAACTTGGTCAATTCTTTGCTTGCGTCTGCGCGAAGGTTATAGGCATTGTACAGTTATCTTATCTGTTATATAAAAATGAATTTTTGTTTGCTCCTATCCTATACGCTGTCGTACTATTCAGCTGATTGCGATGAAACTTGGTGAAACGTATTGCTTACTCTTCCGCGAAGGTTATATTTTAAAATTGATAATTGACAAAAGTCAAACACTAAAAGGCACATCCCATTTGGAATTAATCGCACGTATATCAAACAAAATAAAGACTGATGATTAAGACAAGGATCGAACCTGCGATGTTCGGGTTTGAAAGCCAGTAACTTATCCACTATACAAAAATGGCCACCAATGTTTAGTGGTTGTTACTGGCTTATTAAGAAGTCACCACATTACTCCCCTACCAGTGAGTTCGGTTGAGAGACGAACGATTTTATTGCGCCATGCGTTATGGCTAGTATATGAGCGTTGCTGCTGCGTCAAGGGAGTCTGGCGACTTTGCGTTGGTGCGTCAAGTGAGTCTGACGGCTTTTGTGTTGCTGCGTCAAGTGAGTCTGACGACTTTGCGTTGCTGTTGGAGAGAGAGCGCCAAGACAGCTGTTGAAAATTCATCACGTCCGAGGTCATCAATTTGGCGAATGTGTTGGCGGAATTGTGCCAATACGTAGGTTATCTCATGCATACAAAATAAAATAATTATTATCGATACCGATTAAAGTTTATTTGATTGCTTCGACAAAAAATATGTTCTCAGGTGTTCGTCATTTAATAGATCTAATAGCTCAACGTCTAGAAATAAGCAAATTCGAGCTTCATAAACAAACGAGGAACGGCGAGAGAGAAATGAAGCAGATCGTTCACAAATTGCGAATTCACGGGTTTCAATCTCAAGATCAACGAGGGCAAGAATCGAAAGACAACATTTACATGATGCCTGATCACGGGTATCAGAATCGAGAAACCAATATGAGGCAAGAAGCGTCACAACTATCCTTAAAGGATCGTCGATTGGAAAAGATGTGCTCACTTCACGCATTCCCATTATTCCCTCCCACATTCCTTTTGATTTCAAATGACTGTAGTTCCCCATTCGACTTGCATTCTCAATGACCATAAATAAGGCGCAAGGCAATCACTTCAAGTATGCGGATTGAACCTAAAAATTCCATGTTTTTCACATAATCAGTTAATGCTGGTTGCTTACGAGTCGGACAGTCAAGAAATGTATTTGTTTCTGCTGAAGACGGAAAAACAAAAAAATATTGCTTACAATAAAGCTCTTAAATAATAAAATATAAATAAATAAAGCGTAAATAATTATTTACGCTTCTCCTTTATATATCATTCAATTTCAATGAATGTATTCATCTTTAACACGAAAATAAATATAATTCTTTCTAACATTCCTAATTAAACAAGACAGTTAATTTAAACTTTCAGCGATATTTCCAAAATTATTTCTTCAGCGGCAGCAACGCGTGGGGTACCAGCTAGTACCCTACCAGCGCGAGGTACATATATATGAAGTAATCAGCTTGCATTATTTAACTCAGTGCTGCACAACTAGATAGTGGTATCCGCGTAATGTACCAAAGCCAAGGTCTTGGTCCGTGAGCCGTAGGGCTTCAGGTTCGAGACCCGATTCCATCGAAGAACCATCGTGTAAGGGGTTCTGTTGTACGTTAAATCCGTCGGTCCAAACGTTATTACGACGTTCGTCGCAAAATAGATCTAGTTTTGCTTTAAAATGGGATGTTAATACAGCTAAACTAAACCATGACATATGCCTTAACTGCCTCTTTAATTATGCAATTGAATTGGGCAACCCCCATTCTTTAATTTTGGCAAAATATTTTTTTTAAACATAGTATCAGTTGTTCGTAAAAAAAGATCAATATACTTGGTATTACTCCGGATTAAAATTTTTTTTTATATAAAAACCATTTTTGTTGAAAGCATTATAATGTGCAAAATCCTCCTTTTACTATGCAAAAATTTAATCCCCTGCTTTTAATTAAAATTAAAATATCAGTTGAAGCAGATGATTTCAAAGAATTACTGATAACTAATTTTCCCTATAAGTTATTTATATTTGTTATTTTAGCACTGAAAATTTTGTTCACAAATAATGAAGAATATGAAAAGTTGTTTTCGTTTCAAAGTTCACTGCTTTAGGATCCATAAAAACACAGACAAAATAATATTAAGATAAAAAAAAAAAAAAAAAAAAAAATGTAAAAAAATTGGAAGTAGAGTAAACCGTCGTGTAAGCGGGTCTGGTGCACTCTAAATCCGGCGAGGCCAAACGTTCTGTTCGCGTGGTGTGGAAGTTTGGAGAAGGATATGTCATCATCGTTCATCTGATCTTGGTTCAAACCTTCCTTCGAGGTACGTCCCAAATTAGCACTAATGTTGCTTTAAAACGGGACATTAATGCAAGTAAACTAAATTAAAACAGCCGATATGGTTACTCCTTAGGTCGGAAATTTAATTTGGATGAGCTTTCTAATAATAAACTTCTGAGATTTTATTTTTGATTTGATTTCTAACAGTATATATTTCATTAAGAAGTACTGTGATTATTTTACTTGCACATTTTTATAACATTGTTTTACTTGTATATTTATTATTGAATATTTAAACTACATTTGAGTAATTAAAATTTGTTTTGAATACAACACAATATGTAATATGTTAATTAATCTTATAGAGTATAGGGGGGAAACACTACATTTCTAATGTATTCATCCCAACAACAATTGCAACCAATTGAATTCGCAACTTCTTAGTATTATCCAAAATATCAAATTACTTTCATGATATATGTTGAAAATAAATTATGCAAAATGTGATTTTGTTTGTGAAGATATTAATAATACACCATTACTGTAAGCAACTTTGAGTTATAAATAAATAAATACACATGTAACATATGATCGACAATCAAAAGCAAATTTAGTATTTAGGCAGCTGTTCAGTTGCTTAAATACAATGCTGCTTACAACAATAAATTTAAAAATGATAAAAGCAAATTGTATTTATTGATACAATAATAAGTAATGACAAAGTAGCAACTTTGTTCATAAATTATAATTATTTAAAATCTCCGAATGCTTGTTTAACACTTGCCGAAGGTAAATTTTAAAAATTCTGCATTGTACATCATAATAAAATGCTATATTAATTTCTTTTTTACTCTAATCAGTATTAGAACGAAATATTTATTATTTTTTTGCGATAACTTAATGAAATTAACCAATACAAAGAGTCGTAATCTGCCAATGAATAAGAGGATTCACGGATAATCCAGTGATGGATATCCAGTATCTGTTAGTTACCAATATTCAGTATCTGATATGGATAATCCATGGATAGCTTACATCCAATATCTGAACAATAGATAATTTACGGATGTATTACATGCAATATCTGATCAATGGCTAATCCATGGATTGATTATATCCAATATCTGATCAATGGATAACCTATTGGATGGATTACATCCAATATCTGATCAATGGAAAGCAGATGGATTTCAAGAATCTGATAGTTAACTTCAATACACAAATGGAGTTCACTTTCTAATGTTAAAATCTGATTTCTGGGCATTCACATTTATTTTACAGTGTTTACTTTAAAAAAGAAATGTGCACAATTATCATTAAATCAAGATGAACATTCTAAAAAAGTACTTAAAATTAATGAAATTAGGAAAATTCTTTTTTAATACGTTATACCACAACAAATTTTTAAAAAAGGCTACCATTTATTATTATATGGAACAGAATTTAATATAATGATAATTTTATGCAAAAATATAATACAATCAGTCATAAAAAAGATTTTATTTCAAAAATGAAAGATATATATCCATATAACATACATACTCATAAACTAGTTTTCCGAATCAGATAAACATATCTAATTATCACATTCATATGACAGAATACAAACTGCTCAAAAATTCATAACATTTCCAATAAATGTCATATAAAGAATAAATAAAATATTTCAAAATTTAAAGATTCTAATAAATTAATACATAGACTACCATCTGAATCAAAGTTGTCAATATTTTTAATTACAGTTTCATATAAGGCTATCATGATGAAATTCTCATAAGCACATAGTTACAATTACACAGTATCTTACTCATACTCTTCTAATAAATACAAACGTAATATCACATCTCATGATCAGTTACATACAACGAGTAAAGATCATCCACCAAGTTTATATTATCTGTTCATATAAAAAGTGTTCACAATATCGCCTGTAGATATTATCAATATAATCATATAACAACATAGACGAACCATGCAAATGGTGCGTATTATAATTTCTTCCACAAGATGAATAATGATTTAAAACATTTAAGATAATTATTTGAAATTCCAACATTAATTGATTTTAACATCGAGTAATGTTTATAAGTATTGTTACAAAATAATCTACAATTTGTAATACAACATAACAAATTAAATTTGAAAAAAATATATTAATCTCGTTACGTGATCTCGTTAAATATGTGAATTACAAATTTTTTTAACAACAACAAAATGCCGTAATTGTAAAAGAGATAAAATAAAACTTTTAATTGTGCGAAAGAATGCCAAAAATAAAATATTGCCAAATTTCTAAGAAATTTTGTCAGTCTATTGTTTAATTATTTTTTTATTTTATTGAGAAATGTGACACTGCTTTTTCGTCTTTAACCATTTCACAGGTGCCATATTTTGATTTAATATGTATTAGTGAATGTATTTTCACAAGAATTTGGCACGAAAACGCATTAACGCACTATTGGAAATAAAGCAATTCTATAATATGAAGATGTTAATTTTCTAAAATATTTAAAATGAAAGGAATTAATGGTGGTAATTTGCATATCTAAGATTTTGAATGCTATTTTTTGTGCAAAGGATTGTTTTAAAATTCGAAACTACAATTCTATCAGTAAAAATACAATGCTCTTTTAGAGAAAATGAAACAGCATTACAAACGTATTTAGGTGTGTACTTTATGTGTTTTTAAAGCCATCGAAAGAAAAAAAAATTATTGATATCACTTTTAAATGGTTGCATCTGTAAAATTCACATTTAGGTGCATCCACAAATGCTTTGTTCCCCGATCTTTCAGAAAACGGTTTCTTATTTCAAATATTATGCCTAACGCAAATGATGCATTAAAAAAATGAAATCTACAATTCCTAAGACACACTGTTTTTCTTCGGTATATTTCAATGAAAGTCTGTTCAAACCGTTTTAGGTACAAATCCGTTTTAGGTACAAATAAAATGTTCTTTCAGTTTGTTGGTTAAGAATATGTCTTAAGCATAAAATTTCGTTTATGTGCAATCATATGGAAAAATATATCAGTAAACATATTTAACACATCTATAATTATTTTCCTCTTTAGAAGTGTGTTTTCTATGGTGTGTGTTATAAAATGAGTTAAACCTTTTCACTACTAATTCGACCCAACCGAGAAAATTCTATACAGGTGGATTGATTTTTCATTCCAAATGAAAGGTGCAAGAGATGCAAGTCAACAAATTATCACTCCTCGGAATAGTAGCTTTACATCTTGCAACCCAAGTTTGAAACAGAAACCAATGGGCCAGTACAGTATTTACAAGGCCAACTGGACCGGGTAAGAAGTGAAAGGGTTGAACTTGTAAAGAAAAGCATTAAAAAAAATTACATAAATCACATTTAAATGGCTGCATCTGTTAAATTCACATTCAGATGTATCCGTAAATGTCTTTTCATATTCGATCTTTCAGAAAATGCTCTATGGCATATGGTACATGCAAATGGTTTCTTATTCGTGTGAGTCAGTAAATGGGATTTTAAATGGGGTTTATGAGAAAACGCTTTATTACAAATATTGCACGCGTGCGGTTTCTCTTTCGTATGCATCCGTAAATGTATATGAAAAGACGACATACTGGAAAATGATTGACTACAAATATGGCATGAGAACGGTTTCTCTTTTGTGTGTGTACGTAAATGATTTCTTAAAACTGACTTTTGAGAAAATGCCTTATCACATAAATCACATGCAAACGGCTTCTCTTTCGTGTGTATCCGTAAATGTCTTTTTAAACTCGCTCTGTGAGCGAACGCATTATTACATACGTCACATATAAACGGTTTCTCTTTTGTATGTGTTCGCAAATGGGAATTTAAATTAGACTTTTGCGAAAATGCTTTATAACAAATAATACATTTATATGGTTTCTCCATGGTATGTATTAGTAAATGATTCTTTAGACCCGACATTTGAGAAAATGCTTTATTACACATATTACAAGCTAGTAATTTCTCTTTCATATGCGTCTGAGATTTTTCAGAAAATGCCATATTACACATGCCACAAGTAAACGATTTCTCTCAGACATGGATTCGTAATTCATGAACATATATTTTCTCCATTGTGAAAACAATAATAAAAGACATTTTTGAAATAATTCTTTTTAGTTTGCAAAGGAAACTTCCAATGTTATTACTTTTTTTTCAGAATATTATAAATAACATATGATCCGTTTTAGGTACAAATAAAAAGTTCTTTCAGTTTGTTGGTTAAGAATATATCTTAAGCATAAAATTTCGTTTATGTGCAATCATATGGAAAAATATATCAGTAAACATATTTAACACATCTATAATTATTTTCCTCTTTAGCAGTGATGAATTCCATCAAAAGAATGCCATATGCCGGAGGCTTTAATTCATGAGTTTTGAAATTGTCTCATATTCTTACTGTTGCCGGTGTCTGTCAGAAAGATGGAATATTGTATCTTTTCTTAGTAACACCATTCACCAAAGTCCCAATGCAAATTCGAAATCTAAACAGATAAAATAATGAATAGGAAATGTTATTCTCTAAAACATTTGTAATTTTATGAAAAATCATCAACTTATACAAAATTAAAGTTATTAAAGATACTTAATTGTAAACACATAGAATAGAAAAGTAATTAAAGTAAGCTGAGTAATAATAAAGTCAATTCTCACAGAACAATTTGCCCAACTGCGAAAGGACACATATCAGGAAAGAAAACAAATTATTACAGACTTCGGTACTTATCTAATGCAAATGCTGTTAAGTTTTATATCTTACAAGTGAAATGCTTCGTTTAGCAGTTGCTCTTTTTAAAAATACGAAAGATCTTTACCCTTCTAAATCGCTTCATATTCAGATATATATAGAAAAATCAAATTGGGATAAATGTATTAACTCAGATGGATTCAATAAAATCATTATATATTTCGGAAAGCGTTTTTCTTTTCAATGCATAATAATTAAGAAAATATTAATTATTATTCAGCAGCAATCCTTTTTTATAGCATGTTAGTACTCAGTGATGGATATAAGAATTTTTTTTGGACCTCAGTCAATGCATACTATAAGATATTAATTTTTCAAAAACTAATCAACGTGGAATAATTTTTTATTTTGACAGTTTTATAAAAAATGCATATTTTTATTTTTTTAATATGCATATCATACAGAAAAGTGAGCTTAAATGATAAAATATGAATAATAATCCAAAATAATGATTGTGACAAAAAAAATCTAGCTCTAAAACATTAGATATGATTTGGAAGTTGAAAGAAAATAAATTTATTTTTTAAATTTCGGCAATTCTACAAAATGTTTAACCAAAATTGAAGTGTTATCTTCTATTACTTAATTTTGATCTTTTAGATTTAATGGGACCCATTGTTAAAAGGTCAAAAATATTTCTCTATACACTTTGCCATCTAAAAACTCAACAGGGATGATGAACTTTCTAAATGCTAAGTAAAGGATGCAATCGTTTTTTTCTAAATTTAAAAGGTATTGAAAATATTTCTATCGGTGGATACATTTTAAGATTCTACGAGAATTATCGTTTTTCTTTGATACTTTTAGCGCGACATATGGAGGAGCAATTTATATGCGAAGCCACATTGAAACTTTTATCCCAAAATTTAAAATGTTTGCAACTAAATCAAAAAAATTTTAAGATTCAAATTTCTCGCCTTAGAGTTGTGTGACTGCTCATTACTTTCATTAAGTAGTACAAAAAACAATCATCCTTGTGAAAATGTAAATTGACAGAGTTATTATACAGCACCATAGTATGGATAACATCATCAACCTTGTTAAGAAAGCAAGTTTTGGAAATTCATGATTGTCACTTCGAAGGATCAATGGAAATATATTTCTTCTAATAAAAATATTGCCAACATAAAATCTTGTTGTATTGATATTTCATACCTCAAGTACCTGAAACTTTGCACATAGATTTTGGTAGGAGCGTGCCTTTATCTTTGTACTTGTGTAAATTAAATTGATTTTAATAAAAAACTATACTTGAAAACAGCTTTTAAATAATTGAATTCCCCCCCCCCCCCCGAAAAGTAGCTTTATTAGCAAAATTATTTCTTTGAGAAACAATTTTCATTTTAAAAAAATCGTTAGTTTCTTTTTCTGATTTCTGTGCAACTGCCGATCCAAGAAAGTTCGTCTCTGTAATTCTGAAGAGTTTTAAATGGTCAAAAAATATTTAATTAGAGCAAAGATGATAAATGTCTTCAATATAAAAATAATGTCCCAAAGGAAAATAAAAACCTTAAAATAATTGATGTAAGTAATTTAAATATTTTTCCTTGATGATAATGTTGAAAATAGACTTATTTATATCTCAATTATCATTAGCTCAAATACATCCAATTTTACTGCCCTGACCTCATAATCTAATATTATAATGGAACATTTTTATCTACAAAATTTACATGTTGGTATTCAAGCCATACCAAATCTTTTAAGACAAGAATATTGACCATTAACTGACAGAAATAATACACAGTGAGTTGTATATTAATGCATTAAATGTTTGACGAGAAAATCTAAAATAAAAGAACAAATGTCATCATTGTCTAATGAAAGAGTGATAGCTCTAACAGGAAAGAGTTACCAGCTAAAATCTATCCTCAAGTTTCTTCAACAAATTTTAGGATAGTAATAATGAATGAATATAAATAAAAAATTAATCTATCAAAAGAAACTTTAAAAATAAGATTTTCACTTGGCCATCACTTTTACGTTTGAATTTTCTATATTATTTTCAAGCAATATTTTTGAAATTATATTGCTTTCCTATCATATTTTGATTGAAATCATTAAGGGGGTAAAAAGAGAAAATTTTAAATTTTTATAATAACAATAATAATAAAACCCATTTTCCATTCCCTTATGCCACGAGCACAGTGTAACAGAAGGAGCTTACAGACAAAAGAACATTGCCTTAATTGAGTATGTGTTTTAAACAGCATTTTACTTTCAGTTACCTAAATTGTTCAATATTTATTTTGAATTTGTTGTAGGAAATTGGATATATTGAGAATTTTTTTCAAAGATATATATAAGATTTTTAACAGAGGTTTAGTTGTTGGCCATTCCAAAAAGGAATTCAAAGAATTCTTTATGATACCTTTTAGTAATACTCATAATCATCCATAATGGAATCATCATCATCTTAAAAGTACTTATTTTGTTACATACTGGAGAAAGAATTCTAGATTAGAAGACATTTCAAAAAGAAAATATAACATTCACCCCTTTCCCAAATCCTATGCATGGGTTTTACTATCAGATTTATCTTGGAGAGTTCATTTGGGGTTTAAAGGCATAATAGTACTAGCCCAACAAATATGTTTTGTGATAAATAGAACAACTAGATTATTTTATACGGATCTGCTAAGTTTTCTGAGCCATTAACCTTTGTTTTATTATATGCATGGATAAATAATGTTTTGTCACTGATGGTGCCTCCCAAGTCATTTTCTCATTTGTTGACAAAAAAATTTAGTGTCCATGAATTAATAACACAATCTATATCAATTATATTGCCATCAAGTTTTGGGTTTAAAGCTGTTTTGTTATATTTTGTCAAACAAATTAGTAAAGAGACATATCTAATATTTACAACATTATTTAATTTTAAAAAGCTGTTTTCAAATCTTGTTTAGAATATATAACATACCATTTATTTTAAGTTTAATATTGCATTAGAGAGCTTTTATTAAGATAATTACTACTTGCTGCTTATTTTATACTCAAATAGTTTTTAATAATACAAGAAAACATAAACAGAAACAATTAGAAGCAGACTTCACACTAGAAATTATGGACTGCTTTAGACAAGTCAATTTAAAAAATGTTATTTTTTTGGTTATAAAATATTAGATTGTGAAAATATGAATTATATTAGGATGTTATAAACAGTCAAGTTAGGTGAGATTATAATCTATTTTATCATGTTGATTTAGTTATTACAACATTTATAAACATCAAGCATCTGCTTTATGTTGGATAGTCATGAGGTAATACATACTTTTTGAATAAAGATATATATTCAAAACTATTAAATAATCTAAAAGAAATTATTAACATAATGATAAAATTTAAAAAAAATGTGGAGCTAATGTGACAGTTTATTAAAAGAGATGCCTCATAATGTGCACTGTCCAAGGTGGAAAATACCTAAATTATCCACTTAGGATCATTTACACTCCAAAAATTACTTTGCATGTCATCTAATACCTTCAAAATATGTTAATAAATATATTACAAAACTTAATCCATAAAAATATATGCTAATTATATAATACAAATACAGCTTAACTGTCAAACATTAATATTAAAAGAAGTAAAAAACAATTTTTATGCTATGCACACAAAAAAAAATTTGCACAAATTATTAGCAAGAATGTGTTCCAATTATCAAAGCATCATTAATATACATAAAAAGAATTGAATATATTTATTAATAACCAAAGATTTTCAATTTGAAGAAATTGTTCATAAATAATATCAACATATTCATTTTACATTTAAAATTAACAAATGCTTTTCTCATTACTAACTTTTGAAATTGTAATTAATAAAAATAAATCTTTGTCCCCCCGGCCAAATAACAGAAAATAATCTAAATATAACAAAGTTATCTTTGTATTTATTATATGGCATTCAGAATTCCAAACATTGTAGAAATATCATGTAACATTTTGTTAAAATGGTTTTTACAGTTAAAATATATAACCATAGGGAATGACATTTATGCAATTCATCAAAGTTGAATATAAATTAATAATTATACAAAGCATAGGATAATATGTTATTTCTACTTTTAATAATTAAAAAATAAAAAAAGACAAAATAAATCAGAATTGCTCACACATTAAAACCTTTAAATTATATAATATAGTACGGCAACCAAGTTTGAAATTTTTAGATTAATAATTTGCCAAGTTTGGTAGATTTAATATAGCGAATTAGATATTAACCCAACTGTTGAGACTCTATCTGAATTTCAAATCATTCAGTCGTTTCTCCTCTTAATACATTTAAAAGATGTGGTTTTTAAGACAACAATACTCACACGTAGTTAATCTCACTCCATTTATTTCTAAAAACTATTTACAATTCTATACACAAGGTGTTGCCAAACACTCAAAGAAAACATTAGTTTCGTGCGCAATTAATTCTGGCTTTAGAGAACTAGCTCTAGTATTCTCAAAGTAAAATCTGGCTTTTCAGCCAATAGCGCTCGTAACATCATCAGTCTTATTCGCGGTAGATGAAAGTAAGCTAGGGATGACGAATATTTTCAGAACGGTTATTACGTCACCAATATCAGAAAGTCACAGATACCAGTGATCAATACTTTTCATTGAGAGGTGTGATTCAAATCACACCATGGTAAGGGTGTGATTCAAATCGCACCCTTACCATGATCGTATCGTATTGTTGATATTTCAACTACAGCTCTTGCAATCACAATAGAAAGTTACAATAGATACGATCTATCCAATAGAAGCTCTCAAACAGAATTCAGTTATTCACAGGGATAGGGAAAGTCCCTTACACAATGATACATTTCTTGGAACAGACCTCCCACTAATAGTTCTGGTGGGGCGGGCAACGGAGCCTATTGTTCACATGTAGACACGTTTCTCCTTTCACAAACAGTCGTAGTTCTGAGCTGTTCAGGTCTTATCGCAAGATAATGACTATTGTTGGAAGCAGTTGCGCGGCTGATCTTATTGTACGAAAATAAGATTTCTTTCGCACTCAAGTCTCCTCAGGAAGATTTAAAAAAAAAATTTACTGGTATTTAACACTTTTATCGATTTAATGATATCGAAATTTCATATTTGATATCATTAAATCGATATAAACACCATAATTACTATATTTTCATGATTATGATCATTTGATATTCGTATAATTAAATTTTCTGTGCTTAATTAGCATGAGAATACCGTTGCTCGGAATGATAGCTCGTGTTTTTTAAAGCTGTTTTAAAACTAAATGGGATATTTTTAATAAATTGCTAATGATAAATTTTTCCTCGTGAATTTTTTGAAACATCTTTGACAATACAGAAATTCATCCAAATGT
>JAPMOQ010013537.1:230090-244661 GCA_026543055.1 Argiope trifasciata
CTTTTTTTAAAAAGTTTATCAAAGAACATATATTTCTTAGATAAAGCAACAGATTTATAAAATCTTTTTTTCTAAAAAAAGGAATTTCAAAGATTCTGTATTTATTTTACAATATTTTGAAGCATTTTTTTGTTGATTTGCAAATGAGAATATTCATTAAAGGATAAAACTGTGTGAATAAGTGAGATAGATGTATCTTGTGTAAAGTGCAGCAGGAGTTATAATTCCATGTCTCTATGTACATTCTAATGCAAAATAATCCAGATAAATGCTTCAAAGATGCGTGGACAATAATTTACTTTTGAATATTCAAAAGTATAGCATTCATAATTATGCCTTGAAATAACAATCTGTTGTTTACTCGTATCAAATAAAGAATTATATATTACTTCACTCATATTTTATTACTGATAGGGGTGTTACTTATGAAACGAAACTACAACTGCACATATAAGTAGTAACAGGGGCAGTAACAACCTTAAAATTTGCAGGTTCCAAATTGGAAAGCAATTTTTATCAGTACTTTATTATAATAATTAAAAGCAATCTAACAGTCTAATACTACCATTTATCTTTGCAATTAAGGTAAAGATCAATGATAGTTTTTACCTCTCTACTTTCTCTTATGGTTATGTTTATGCAGTGCAGCGTATCCGTATTTCTTTATACTGTTAAATAGAATCAAGTATGCATGAAGCACATCTTCCTATCCAATTAGATTGGAGCGAAAATTTGATACATGTTTGTAATAATGATGTCAAAGCAAAGCAATTTCATTTATCCATTTTTTTAAATGATTAATCAAACTCTCATGAATAGACAGACTGACGGATAATCACTCCTTTTACAAATTATATTAAAAAATTTAATACAATTATATATTTTGATAAAATTACAGGATATATTTAACTTATCTATTTGCTTTTGTTTTTAGGTATCATGTTCACTTATAACCGATTCTGCAAATTTTTAGTTTATATTTAAAATTTTGACCAATAGATATGTCATCAATGATCACCTGCTCTCCGTACTTTTTAAAAGAAAATTTTAGACATTATAAACTTACCTAAATTTATGTGGAATAAAATACTCTTGCATAATATTTTAAAAGTGGTGGAAATAAGCGAGAGAAAAATTGCGGTAAAATGTCGATTGTTTTAAGTTGTATTAAGATTTTAAAATCACTAGAAAAGTATGCAATAAAAATAAATTCTGGATAAATATCTTTGATATGCATTTACATTGGTACAATTCATAAGGTTTTGAGTTGTATATTTCATTACTTCATTTAAAAACGAAAATGTAATTATTTTTTAATAGAGAATAATGATTATAAACAATATTGAATTCTGATAAAACAGCTACGAGATATTTTAGGGCCTGGATAATTAATATCTAAATGGCCAATTATGAGACTCTAATACATTTTTTTTACCTGTCCAACCAATTTTCTGACTAATTTTTGCTAAAAATACCCAGCAAAAGTTAAGAAAACAATTCTCCGTGCAACGATTCGCAAAATGATGTTATCAACTGTCGGGGTTTGACTAAACAGAACAGTCTTCTCATTCACTATTCTTAGAATCCCTTAGACTTTGAAGTAGAGCACAATAAACGAAAGCGATAACATTTGACTTGAATGAGCCTGTCCTACCCTTAGGGACTCTTGACCTCTTGTAAATTTGAGGGAACACAAAAACTCGTTTGCAGTGCTTCTCGTTTGAAAAACCGATGCGTTTTTGACACAGGTTTCGCATTCCTAGCTTTTCAGAAGTTTCACATGTAGAATGAAACCTTCCAGATCGAAGATGGTAGTCTAATTAAAAGAAATCTCCATGAATCTCATGGCATCTACATAATTTTCAATAAAAAAAGGATCTCTTTTACAGAATTTTTTAAATAATAAATCGGACAATAATTTAATTTAATTTAACTTAACAACAAAAAAAAAGAGTATCATTTAAGATATACCTGCCCTTTAAATATCCGGTTTAGTTGGTGTCAATAAATGATTAATAAAAAAATTTGAAAAAAAAAAATAAATTAAAGCAAAATATAATAAATAGAAAAAAAGTTTTTTTTTTCATTTTTTTACTACAAAAAGCTAAAAATCTTTTTTTATACTTTAAGCACAAAATTAATTAAATCATTCCTGATGACTGTCATAAAAAGCACAAAATATCGAATTATGTATTAATTTTTTTTACTGGAAAATGTCTCATTGATCGGCTGAACGTTTTTCAAAGAGTTCAATCCTCCTGAATTCTGATACAATTAGTTGACGAAACTGCATATCACTGATTGATAACCGATTGCTTCCCAAAGAAAGCAATTGGTCTTGAAATCCTACAGAGAATATCTGCTGGAAACCTGAAATTGTTTCAGACCAATGATATATGTAAAGACGCTGTTATTGCCATAAAATTTACTTGTTCTGTCATTTTCGGTTTCGCTTATAAGTTTAAATAGAGATGTGAATTTTCAAGCTTATTATTTCTATTACTTAGTACTGTTTATTCAAAAAAAAAAAAAAAAAAAAAAAAATTAAAAAGAAAAAAAATGAAATTTTTTTACACAACAATGCACGAAAAAAAAGTATTGGGATTTTGAATAATAATTAATAAAAAATTTGGGAGATTAAAAACAAAACAATGACTGTGAAATTCTTTTATAAGTTAGATTCGTAAGACATTTGGAATTATTTTTTGTTTATGGAATACTATGAAGTGTTAGAAATGATGCCTTCTTAAATGAATAACTTTTTTAAATCAATTTTTCATATAGAATTAAAAAGTCAATTTTTCTATAAGAATTAAGATTTAAAATGTGAAAGCAGTAGCAAAGTATTATTTAAAGTAAAATTTCGTCCGGCCACTTTTCCCTCCCCCCCCCCTTTTTTTAAGTGTGTTAAATATGAAACAAAGCAACGTTTCAAAATGCTTGCTGATTGAAAGCGGCGTGTGGATAAAAGGCTTACGGAAAATCAGCAGATGATTTGAACTTGGGAGGTCCGTCCTTTATTCGCCCTTCCCCTGAGTTACTGGGCCCCTTACCACCTTTTATGACTCGACTTCCGGGAAAAAACACTATCTGAAAAGAAGGATCAGTATCTTACGCTTAAATAGGCAATTACTAAACACACGTGAAGACCAATATGTTTTTCCCTCACCAATTTTTCTGATATTTGCAGTTTTATTTTGTTTTCGCCTTTTCAAGTTTTCGTTTGAAATAAAAAAAAAAAAAATGTTACCAGAATAATCTTATTTTATTGTTAACCACATCTTAAATTGATAATTTTTTAAGAATGTCTTAAAACCTGCTGCAGATATATTCGATTCACAAATCTTGATTATGATTATTGTAGATTTAAATTTAAAATATAACTTAGATGACTTAGTGTAAAAAAATTTAATCAAGCTAAAATGCAAGATTTATGGAGACTATACGATTTTATGCAAAAAAGAGAGTTAATAAAGCAGTCTTAAAAAATGTATTTAAATGATAGATAGATACTTATTAATAATAGTATTTGTTGCTTGTAATATGATGCCATTGCATATATTCTAGAAGTTCCGATTGAATGTTGCCTCAAATGTTTTCAAATGCTTTAAATCACACTAGAAAGATTACTTAAAGCAAATGTCTACACATTAAAACTGGGAATTTAACCTATGAAAAAATTGTGAAAAAAGCTAAACTCCTAAGCGCTTCTACAATAAACTTGTAGAATAAAGCTGTAGAATAAGGTTATTAATGAAAAAAAATTTAAATATTTAATAAGGTCTTATTTTAATGAAGAAGCAAACATACTATTCGAAGCATTTTAGTAAATATTATAAAACAATGTGGTTAGTAAAAATTAATAAAAACGCAGAGCAAATAATTAAATTTTTATTCATTAACGGTTATAAAATATTCTAATAATGCAATTTTTTCGGTACTATGAAATTAAATCAGCTCTATTTATTCTTAAAAATGCACACACAGACACATAAGACAACCGATAGAAGTTTTTAATAGTAGAGCAAAATATAATATCACCCCATATAAAAATTATACAAATACATACACATCTTTTGTTTGTTTATTTGTTTCAAGAATTAAATATTTACCCCTAATTTCGGGGAATAATTTTTAGAATCCAATATCATAACAATGCTTTAATTCGCTTAAATATTTTTTTTTTAAAATTCCCGAGATGGGCCGCACTTATTAACAACCCGAACCGTATCAAGAAAAAATTATATATACCTCTGGGTGGTTAAATAATCTGAGTATGGCTTTTCTAAAATTTATCTCTATTCCACAAAAGATTACTTAAAAAAATAGTACTTTAAAAAAATAAATGGGCTTTTTTAACTCTCCTTTCTTCCCAGCTGTGGGGGGTTAATCACTTGGGGGGGAATGGGTTTCTAAACAATTTCGTTATCTTATCTTCCTCACTTACAACGTCATCCCCCCATTCTTTTCTCCCCAACTTTCTTATGATAGTAATCTGTTGTTTTAAGCTAAACTCTAATCCGAAAAAAGAATAATAAAAGAAAGAAAGACTTTAATTCGAAAAAAAGAGAAAATTCAAACGAAAGGTCCATTTTTCGCACAAATCGAAAATTCGACGCGAGAAGCAACACTGACACTTCTTTCGAGTGGCTGGGAATTAATAAGTGTTCCTACCGGGAGGGAAATCTGCAGAAGAGGAAAGCAATATCTTGTCCAATATGTGACTCTTCAAAGAAGTAAACAATACAGCAAATGTTAAACAATGTAGGAAATGGAGAAATTCAATTGTAAAAGAAATTTCATTTCAGAACAATGCATAGTTATATTATGTCATCCATCCTAAGAAATTAGATTTAAAACAAGCATTTTCGAATTTTTTTTTTTTCAAAATAATTCACAAAGAATTTAAAAAAGCCTTTAAAAGGAATATGAAATTAGTTATTCTTGGGATAATCCATTCATCTAATGATTCTTTCTAATTGTATTAAAGAAATAAAATTCTTTTACTAAGATTACATCCATAAAAGTATTATTTTGTATGAGAAATATTTACACGGTAATTTTTTTTTTTTTCAAAATATATTTAACGGAAAAGAATATAAGACCTCTTGGTGATGCAACGAGTGGGAAATAATCACTTCAAGAAAATTGCCCTTTTACTTTATGAACATAAAATTAATCACTTTCAGGTTAATATACCATGAAATCTCATAACAAAAGCTGATAATTCTTCGTAATAAAAAAGCAGAAATGAGATAGAATTATCAAAACTGCATAAATTCAAATAAATTGATTTTCAAGTTTCATTAAAATACTGAAAAATGTATCAAAAAAAATATTTTACTCATCAAGTCGGCTATAGGAAAATATGCTGTAAGTGAAAGGGAATAAAAAGAATCTCAGATTACTGTCAACGAAAACCGCAAATGTTTAACTCCTTGAAAATGACATTGCACTATCAAAACTGAGACGACATCTCTGAAAACCGCAAGAGGGGTCGGGGGGGGGACGCTTAACTACCCTGAAGATTCTTCGATCGTTGGAATTCGGCTAAAGAAAAGGAGTATCGACTGATCCTGACCCTCCAGGAGGTGGATAGAAAATTCCAGAAACACAAAAGAGTTTTCTTTTGTGTCTTTGAACCATCGGGGGGTGTAATCTTTGAGGGCTCCTTCCCTTAACGCTTAAAGGGAAAAAGAGAAATCTGAGAGTGGACTTACAAGTGAACGGACCCGATATTCTTGGAATTATCGGATCGTTGAATTGCATATCACTTAAATTTATCGGAAAGGTGATTTCACCCTTTCCTGTGATTCACAGGAAAGGGCGTAGTAACAATATTGACCTTGACTCATTTTGCAATGCACTATAGATAATTTTTAACTGCTTGTGACGTAATGTTGTGATTGCGTTTATTGTGGTCACTGCTCGAGCCATCTATTGGTGAAATATTGAACTATAGTAAACATTTTAAAGAAATGACATATATTTTGAATTCAACCTTTTTAGAAAATGGTTTACTTCAATAAACAAATTAAGTATAAAGTTATGAAAAAACCGAATTAAAATAGTAAGCTGAAATAGATAAATTAATTCAATCACACATTACTTAAATTAGTTAATTAAGTTTTAATTAAAATTAATAAATTTAATATTCAATATTAATTAATAATTTTTAATTAATAATATGATTGAAATAACAGATATTTGGAACAGATATTTAAAAATAACAATAGCAAAATTATTTGTTATTGAAAAAACCGTGGATTATGCATCTCTAAAGTAAGCTATCTAGGTGACAATGCAGTTGGTTGCTTAGAAAAAATTCTAACAGAGGCACTCGCAGAAGCCTCCAAACCAAAATTTAATAAACCTCCAGAGAAGCTTCCTTTCGAAATCCACTCCAAAATTAAACTGCGAAATTATCTGCGGAGACTTTGGCAACGCTCTCGCGATCCTGAAGTGAGACGTGAACTTTGCAGAACCCAACTAGAGGTAAAACGACTCAAAATAGATCACTTTGAGCAAAGGCGAGCCGAGCAATTTGAAAATATTGACACGAAAGGAGTCTGGCGCCGCTCCTCTTTCCTTAGAAAACCATACATCCCGATTCCCCCCCTGAAGGGGGAAACGGGTGAACTCGCCCTTGCTCCCATTGAAAAGGCGGAAGTGTTGGCAGATAGCCTACAAAATCAATTTGCGCAGCACAAAGACGCGTGCCTCGCAAATCCCCCCTTAACAAAGTATGTTAGATCAGTTGGAGAGCTTCCTTTCAAGCGAACACGTGAACAACCTTGCCCCAGTTCGGCCGACGGAAATCATGGATTTCATGAAAACCTTAAAGCCTAATAAATCGCCAGGATTGGACTTAATTTCTAATCGCATGATTAAAAATCTCACCCCTAAATTTATATTGTATATTACGTTTTTGATTAATAGAATGATGGAACTTTGTTTCTTCCCCGATTGCTGGAAAACAGCTGTGGTTGTCCCTATTCCAAAACCAAATTCTGATTTGTCTTTACCTCAAAATTTCCGTCCCATCTCACTACTCAGTAGTTTGAGCAAAGTGTACGAATCTGTGCTTCTCAATCGCTTGAATCAATTCCTCAGCGACAAAAACATTATTATCTCTGATCAATTTGGCTTCAGAAAGAACTTGTCGACGAATCACCAGCTAATTCGTGTTACAGAATTGATTCATGATGGCTTTGGGAAGTCCCAAACCACAGGTGCACTTTTTCTGGACGTAGCCAAAGCCTTTGATAAAATTTGGCACGAAAGGCTTTTATTCAAGTGCATGCGGCTTGAATTTTCGGCGCAATTTGTCAAAATTCTCCGCTCGTACCTAACTTCACGTAATTTTAGAGTACGAGTAAACGATATTATTTCTTCCCCAAGACCAATCCAAAGCGGTTGTGCGCAAGGTAGTCTCCTCTCTCCAACTCTTTTTAACATTTTTGTTAATGATCTACCTAGAGCTAGTAATTGTCATTTAGCAATTTTTGCAGACGATACCGCCATCCTTACACAGCATAAGGATCCACAAACAATCATATTCAACTTACAACAGTACATGTCTGTTTTACAGTGCTATCTCACTGGTTGGAAGATAAAGGTCAACCCAAATAAATGTGCGTGCCTCCTTTTCACTAGAAAATTGGAAATGCCTGAGTTAACTCCTATCCAAATTTTCGGCCAACCCGTCCCCTTTGTAAAAGAATATAAATACTTAGGGTTGATTCTAGACGCTAAATTAAGCTTTAATAGCCATATTAAAGCAGCCCTTGGTAAAGTTACTGGTATGAGTGTTAAACTCAATAGCTTAATTTCTCCCCGGAGCAAGCTGTCGATTAGGCTCAAGCTTCTGCTCTACAAAGCCATTTTAAGACCAATGAGTACGGCTCTCAAATCTGGGGGTCCACAACAGTAACTAACATTAAGAAGTTGCCGACAAAACCGACAACTGAGGAGAATGATCAACGCTCCCTGGTACGTCAGGTCCAAAATTATACATGACGACCTCCAAATTGAACCTATTTCGGACTTTATCAAAAGAACATCAATCAAGTTCTTCGAAAAATTGCCCCAGATTCGCAACGAGTTACTTCAACTGCCAGCTTATGATCGAACTGTGCCCAGCTCTAGAAAAAGACCAAGAGCTGTTATTGACAATGTCTTTGTCAACTTTCCATCTGTTAAAAAGCTGAAATCACAATAACTCTGTTGCCAATCTGGCTGCACACTTAATTTTCAAAATTATTTACTGTTTAGACCAGTTAGCTACGTTGAGCTACACGCGTTATAACCTTCTGTCAATTTTAACCCCAAAAATTTTTAGTCAGTCCTCAAAATTTTAAGGAAGGTGCAACGTAAATCCAGTAATTTTCCCGTTATCCCAAAAATAAACTTTATTTATTATAATCTATTAATTACAGCCAACATGATTTTTCATCATGACGTTAGAGCATTCAGGCGCTCGTCTAAATTAAATCAATTTAAGTTTAACTTTTCCCCCAACTCTCACAAATTAAAGTTCTATTCAAAATTATGATGTGGAGGTGCTCGTGACCACTTTGTCACATCGCGGAACTCCGAAACATCACGACGTTGCCGTTGCCGTATCTAGGTGACAGGCTACTCTTAAACAAAATTAAACATTTATTATATGTATTAAACACTAATCAAATGATAAAAACTATATATATTGTATCGCTAATGAAAAATATTACTTAATTTTGAATCTTGACAGAAAATATGAATAATCAGATTACAATTTACTTCTACAATAAATAAGGAAATAATAAGTAAACATGTACATTTTATTTATAAAAATAGATCCCTGAAAAATGAGAAAAAATATAAATTCATTAAAGTTTACTTAATAATATTCTGTTGTTTTAACTTTAATATATATGTAAGGCCAAACTCAAGATAACCAGTATTTTATTGTCCGCCTCCCAACAATTTCTGACGAAAATATTTCAAATAGCAACCAAGTAATCGCTATGTTTACGTTCATACAATTCTTGAAAAATAAGATTTCAGTTCTCTGTGTATAAAGGTGGGTTCACACGAGGCTTTTTATTGTCCGCAAACATTGTCTCTCTGCTGTTGTCCCGGCATTGTCCTCGTGTGAACACTTGAGACAACGCGAACAATGTTTGTCCCGACGGGACAATCATTTGCCATTGTCCCGTTGTGGTCACGTGATTTTCTAAAAGTAGGCGTGATCTTCTATTGCGGACAATAATAAGCCTCGTCTGAACCCACCTTAAAGCTGTGTCTATAGATGTGAATTTGATCTCAGATCTTGATATGAATCCGTTCAGAGATTCGGATAGAGAAATCAAAAGACGAAAGAAAGAAGTTACGAGGAAAACAGGATTTAAATAATAATTTATTTAAATTAAATGATTTATAATTAATGTTAAAATCCTGCGTCATAGTGTTAAATTAATTCATTTATATTTCCGTCTTCACAAGGTAATAAATCAATTTTTCTTACTGTCGAATCTGAATCAAATTGGATTCACTTTGTCAGCTGCAGCTTTCTAAGTTCCGTGCATTAGGAACTAAGAAAACGGTATATTATTCTTGTAAACAAACTCGATGTTTTATTAAGCTTGGTTTCCACTTTTTAGGTTCCAGTTATTGCAAACAAATTGGTAGTTATGTCTTTTACCTACAATATCTGGTTGTAAACAAAATTGGGGTCGATCCTATTTTAGCCCACCTCTGACGCCAATTTAAAAACTCGCCAAATTATCAGCGATAATGATTTTAAAATGGCAACCCTGACAACATCTAAAGAGAAATGCGGCAACCCTACGGAATCTCATTGGTTGATTTAAACTCTGTTAGAAAACTATTTAATCTTATTGGTACTTTCGATTATTTTCAAATACTTTCGATTTGGCGTGATTTTGAAAAATTGGCGAGATTTTGAAAAAATCGCCAGAGGTGGGCTAAAATAGGATTTTACCCAAAATTGTTGTAAGCTTAAAAATGCATATTCATTTTAAAAAGTATAATTTTCTGGATAAAAAAAAGTTAAATAGGTTATGAGAACACATATTTGTTACAAAGCGCTAAAACTGGCCTTAGTTACATTTATTTCGATCGTAATATTTTATTTTCTGAAATTTTTTCTCGCGAATAATTGTATTTGTTGCGAAATAAATTCCCTATCCTTTAAAATCCTAAATATTGAATATAAATCATACAGAATTATATTTTATATCGTATCTTTATTGAATTTATTTATCATATATGTATAGAATTTATATCGTACGGAATGTAATGCGGAATTTATATTTTAAATATTCAATGTTTTTTTAAAAACATGTTGTAGAGTTTTTAATATTTTTTAAGTCTCCTAAATAAAGATGAAAATATAGTTATAATAGCAATTTTTTATTGATATTGTAAAATATTAAATGTTACAAATTTTCGTAAATTTGGTTTCATTGCAATTATGCAAGATGTCAGATTTGTTGAAAAAACTGAATAACTGAGGTGTTAATTTAATTGCATATGTATATTTTAGATCCTTGGGTACGGAAGGCATTTTTATAAATCTTTCTGCAAAAAGGGACTAGCAAATATAAAACTTTCATGTTGAAAAAATATTACATTGTTTATTCGCCATGGCAGAATAACTTCTTAAATTTTAATAAAAATTGTTTCTTGTGAACTACAGCATCGTAATACATAGTACTTTATCTCGATGCATTGAAAAGTTTTTTATTGAAAAAGTTTATTCCTGAAACTTTGATGAATAATAGAGAAGAAAATTTATTTACATAATCATGTGTTGCCCTCATTTATGTTTTTTCATTTTTCTATTAAATTTTCAAGCGGTATTATTCATCATACATTTATTTAGCTAGAATTAAATACACTTTTTGATTTAGAATTAAAAATTCTTTATTATATTGCTTCATTTAATAGTATGCACTTAGTTTCTCGTCTGAATTTTGATAATTACTCTCTTATAAAAATTGATAGTACTGAAATTTTTTACAATAATTCTTATCAGTTATTGTTGGATAGTGTATGAGGATTAACTATAACATCATTATAGGGATTTTTTTTTTCCGTTTTGTTATGAATAAATCTACTAATATTAATTGTAGTGTTATTTAATCCACCAAAACTGATAACAAATCAAGATTTATTGTTTGTTTTTATCATATATATATATATATGATCACAAATCAAGATTTTTTTGTTTATTTTTATCATATATTACAAGTATTCACATTATATATATATATATATATATATTGCATGATTATCGTTAATAATTAAAAAATGCTGATTAATTCTAAAAACTTAGTAAGCAATTAATAAAATTTGGACATTTTTTAATAATCCTGAATCGAATCATTTTCTTTCTTTCTTATCCCTTTTCTATTTTCTTGTATGCAAAAAAATATTGTAATTGAAAAAAGTTTGAATTTGAGATTTTGACGATTTTTTTTAATGCCACCTTCAATGTGGAAAACACATGTCTGTCTTATATGATAAGGATAACTTAAAAATGTTTTTAGCTTGACAAATGAAATTTATTATATGGTCTTTACAGCAAATTTGTAGATTTCTATCAAATTGTTGGCACAGTTCCATTTGGAGTCTGCCAGTTTAAGTCTGTTAGTCCACTTACTTCAATATAAATTAACATATTATATATAAAACTATGAGAGTTAAATAGATAAAATTTTATACACATATTTAACACCAATAGTATATATACCTCTCAAATTTTTAGCCAAATCTGACTACAGGGTTACTTTTAGAAACATGTAGATACCATTATTTAAAAAATGCAATGACTTAAATTTGTGAAATTATGTATGTAATTTTGTAACTCCTACTGTATTTCTTTGTCAAATGTACTGTATTTCTATGTTTTATCCAATTTTAAAAAATGCATCTTAAAGTTCAAGTTCAATTTTCAGTTACTATTAACCATATGTTAGGTATTATGATTAATTGCCCAAAAACTTGCCAAGAATGACAGTAAATATACCAAATTCATTTCAAAGTTAATATTTTGTAACTATTGTAGGTGAGTGTAAGGCATTCTCTCGAATAGCACCATTATTAGAAATTGTGCAAGAGACTTTTGGGATACCACTCTTGCTAGATTTTTGTCAAGTCGGAGAAAGTGGGAAAGAAATCGCAGTGTATTTTGTTATTGAAGATCTTTTTCATTCAACCTAATAATTAAAATATTAATAAAATATACATTTTTCTTTTCTGTTTAGCTACAAGAACTGTTCAGGACTTTAGGGATAAGTAATATATGCTATTACTAGAGTTATTTTTAGGAATTTTAAAAATTGCTTCCTCATGTAGTAACTACATGTCGTAACCTCATTACTACATAGGGAAGCAATTTTTAAAATTCCTAAAAATTATCTTAAATAAAATTGAAGAAGAAGATTGTTTTGTCATTAATAATAACAAAAAGATTTTGGATTTCTTAAAAGATAACAAAATTTATAAAATTAATACTTTTGACTTTGAAAATTTATACACCAACCTTCCCCATGAGAAATTAATAAATGTCTGTACTCATATATATTATGAATATTTAAATAAAAATGTAATTAAGAAAAATGACTGGCTGGCTTTATGCAATTTTAATATTACCGAAAATTATATATTTAATGGTATTGATTTTTATAAACAAGTTAAAGGTATCCCAATGGGTACGGCTTTTTCAAGTGCTTTAGCTGACATTTTCCTTCATTATTACGAGAAAAAAATAATTAATAATTACTTAATAAACGGTTGGCGATTTATTGATGATTTAATTTTGATTAACTTAGATAATACCAATATTGTTACTAACTGCTATCCTAAAGAATTAACTTTAAAAGAAACAAATAGTGATAATCTTGAAGCTACTTATCTGGATTTAAGGATCAAAATTGCTAATGAAAAAACAATAGTCGGTATTTATGATAAAAGAGACGAATTCAAATTTAATATAATTAAACTCTGTAATTATCACTCTAATCTTAACTCTAAAATTTTCAAAAATGTAATTTTCTCACAATTTAATAAAATTAAAACAATTTGTAATAACAAAATTTCTTTTATAAAAGCAACATATAGTTTTATTAAAAATTTAAAGAATAATGATTTTCCCAAAAACTACTGTAATATCAATATTTTAATAAAAAAAGAAATAATGAAATATTAGTGAAATAGATGGCGTAAAAAATCACATTTATGTTTAGTTGCTCGGTGGTGTTGTTGTTGTTAAGGAATGGCGGATACTAGCGGACAGATCAGCGAACTGATTTTCTTAATTTTGTCATTAATTATGATCTTTCTTATATGGTTTTACCTTTTGTATATATATTTGTTTCATTTGTTGATGTTTTGCTTTGTTTTTGTCTTTTGCTGTTGGAATTGGTATGTCTTTTTTGCTTTCATCTTCGGGGGATTTTCGGGCCACGAGGCGTCAGTACTTTTGGCCATTGTCCATCGACGCCTCACAGAAAAAATTCCCTGTTTAAGAATCCTTGCTTGAAAGTGGCTCCTGACGAAGTTTTCAGGCCGGATTCCTTTTTTATTGACTATTTTTACTGACTATTTTTTCTTATGATTTTTCTATTGATTATTTTGATTAGGTTATCTTATTTTGTTAATTAATATATATATATATATATATGCTAAATAAGTAATAATAATCTTAAACTAATTTATAAATCTCAAATTAAGAATCTAAACAAATCTAAAATTAAAAAAATGTATTATTTATTGCTAATTTATATTAATATTATACTGGCATTCCTTACTCAATGTTCCTTCCTTTCTTTCTTTCTTCCCTCCCCCCTTTTTATCTTTGAATTTTAGATTCTAGGAAATTTTTTGATTTGCAGTGTAAAAAAATGAAACTAATATTACTAAAATTTGCAATAGTGATATGTAATAAGCAGGAACTACATTTATGCATTATAATAAATGCATATAAAAATATAAATGTTTTTAAATGTGTTTTATATAATTTAAAATTAAAACTGAAAATTTCTTGTATAAAATAAATTGAGAAGTTACCTAAATGATCATTTTTTTTCTGTTGTAAATAATTACATTAATTTATTATTAGCAGATACAACTAAAATATTTTTTCCCATGTTCACTCTATCTCAAAAAGAAATCAATTTATTCTAAAGAAAGTCATTCTAAAAGAAATAACTTATCTTTCATGTGTAAATCAAATTTTTTTAACAAAAATATATCTTATGTGTGAGTTTATTATATTATTTCAAGTTATTTTTTAAATATTTATTGAGGGCAGTATAATTACTTTTGTTTAAAAAATTATAACATGTTGCAACTAAAAAAACATTAAAAATATTGAAATAACTCATTTTATTTTTCCTTTAAGCTTCGATGATAATTTGAAAATATTATTTATTATTGTGATTCAAAATGAGGATTAAACAGAAATTAAGCATTTTCAGATTAGAAATATTTTATGAAATTGATGCCCAGACTCTGAGCAGACTATTTATCTTCTTCAAAAATGTGGAATCAATTGGAACTTCT
>JAPMOQ010013537.1:267429-302277 GCA_026543055.1 Argiope trifasciata
TTCGCAAATCTTATTCAGTAAGGCATGATCACCGATGAGAATGTCCAACAACCACCGCAATTAGCGTGTTTCTGCTGCAGTTTTCGGGGTATCAAATTAAGTAACATAACTTGTCACAAATAATTTTTATTTGGCACATAATTCGCAGGTTATTTTAAAAGATATATATATGTGTATTAATATCTCTCAATCTAAGTATTTTTTTCTTAATTTAACCCATATTAACTTAATTCTAAAATGTTGTTTTATTTCCTGATCCATTTCCATCTTTTTTTAAATTTAATTAATGCTATATGAACCCTACAAAACTGCTTTCATCAGCACTTTCACACACTCCAAGTGAAGGGATAAAAATCCGTCAAACAAATCCAACAAATTCTGTTAAAAGCTACCTATATTTTCCATATCTAAATCGACATGTGTCAAAGAAATCCTCATCAGAACATTACTGGAGAAAACATTTCTATTTCTTTCTCACTTTTGCGTTTGTATCGCAATAGGAACGGTCATCTGTTTATCATTGCTACTTTTTCTTTCTTCAATTATGCCCCCCCCCCTCATTCCTGGATCGAATAATTCGACTATAAAATATTCAAAAGTCTCCTTTGTTCTATTCTGCCATGTTACAGCCCCCCAAAAATATTTTCACACACACACACGTATATGAAATTTAAATTCAAATTAATTTCGAACTTTTATCTTAATTTAACCCATCTCAAAATCATTCTAAAATCTTCTCTCATTTCCTTATAAAATTCCATACTTAATTAATTCAAGAAATGCATTGTAAAATGCTTTGTCAGCGATTCCCACGCTGCGAGTGATTGATAAAAGTTGCTGACCTAAACAAATACTTTAAAAAAATATCCCTGTATTTTTTCTGCTTTGAGATTGACACATGTAGAAATACCTACGAGGATTTTAACAATATTTTCCCTATCAAAATATGATATATAAGACGAGGGAAAATGGATTTCATTTCTCTCTTGTCACATCTGCACTTGTCTCACCCCATGGCGGACGTTTGCTTGTCAGCGCCTTTTTTATAAATAAACAAAGTATATATATATATGTGTGTGTGATTACGTTAAAATTTGCTATGCAATCTTGTTATCTTGTTAGGTAAGAATAATTTTCCTTGCCACTTTCACTTGAAAATACTAGAAAGTCCGCTCCCTCCTTTAAAAAAAAAAAAAAAAAAAAAAAAAAACTTTTTTTATACATTTTCTGTGGATTGTGATTTCAAAAGTTTTAAGAACTTTTTGTTCCATTTTTATTTTAAAAAATGTAATAACATCTTTTATATATATTTAAACACTTGTCTCTAGATTGTTTAAATAATGATAAAGTTACAGAAACATAAAATGATTTTAAAAGTGAATTCCCTTTTTCAGATAACTTCTGGGATTGACCAGATGCATTATAAAGGTAAAGTTTCTCTTCAGAAGCATAACTATATATAATCATTATGAACAGTTCGAAAGTACTTCATTGTAGGCAATATTGATTCGACTTTAGAGGAGAGATCAGCTCAAAAAGTTGAAGATGGAAGCAAGTGATATTTATCCTGTTGATGATCTGCCTTTTGACCACTTGATTCTGATGTGAATATAAATTACTTTTCCGACATTGAGACACCAGACAAAAACAAGCCAAATTATAGTGATGACTCAAATCTTATTAATGACTCTCATCAGCAAATTTTAACGATGAATGTTGACGCTAATGAAATAGCTCCAATACTGAAGCTTGGTGAAGATTGGAGCCCTGTTAACAGAAAAGTACCTCGCAGTATGCAAATTGTAAGTCATGCTGATAAGAAACAATTCCCATGTGATATCTGTGGTAAAATATATTCTCAGAAAGGTTATTTGCATCTGCATGTTCGTACTCACACAGGTGAAAAACCTTATTGTTGTGATATATGTAATAAGCGGTTCTCTCAGAAAAGTAATTTAAATGGTCATTATCTTACTCATTCGAATAAAAAGCCCTATCCCTGTGATCTGTGCTCGAAAGAATTTTCTCATAAATGCCGTCTGAATGATCATTATCGAATTTGCCATTTAAATGAACGACCATATTCTTGTGATGTATGCGGAAAAGAATTTACCCAAAAAGGCTACTTAAATTACCATTATCGACTTCATAAGAATGAAAAATTCTTTTCTTGCAATGTGTGTAGCAAAACATTTTCTCAGAAAGGTCACTTAAATCAGCATTTTCGAACCCACACAGGTGAAAAACCTTACACTTGCGATGTGTGCCATAGAGAGTTTTCTCAAAAATGTCACTTAAATGAGCATTATCGAACTCATTCTAAAGAAAAACCCTATTCTTGTGATGTATGTGGAAAGAAATTTTCCACCAAAGGAAACTTAAATTATCATCTAGGGCTTCATACAAGTGAAAATTTCTTTTCTTGTGATATTTGCGGTAAGTCATTTTCTAAAAAATGTAGTTTAAATACACATTTCCGTACTCACACGGGCGAGAAACCTTTTTCATGTGAAATGTGCAATAGAGTATTTGCTCACAAGTGGCATCTTAAGCAACATTATCGAATTCATACAAATGAAAGACCTTATTCTTGCGATATTTGTAATAAAGATTTTTCGCATAAATTTAGTTTAAATGAGCATTATAAAATTCATAGTAATGAAAAGCCGTATTCTTGTGATGTATGTGGGAAGGAATTTTCTCGGAAATCGTATTTATCCGATCATCATAAAACTCACTCAAATTAAAAAAAAAATTTCATGATTTGTATAAAGAAATAATTTTTCTTAGAAAAATAAAAAGGCTTGAATTTTTTTTTATTCAGTTACGTTCAATGCAAAAATTTTCTCATAAAAGTTATATGACGTGTATATATATCAAAATATCAATGGCAAAAATTTTTCGGATAAATACTATTTAAGTAACATACTTTACTCTTTTTACCATATTTTATGTATTGTTTCTATGATTGTGTTAAAAGCAGTTTTCACAGAAAAGCTGGGGCCGCGGTGGCCCGGTGGTAAAGTCTCGGCTTCGGAACCGGAGGGTTTCAGGTTCGAGACTCGATTCCACCGAAGATCCGTCGTGTGAGGGGGTCTCTTGCACGTTAAATCTGTCAGGCCAAAGTCCTCCCGCTGGTGTGGTGTGGTGTGGTGTGGAGAGGGGGATGCCACTTCAGTTGTCGTCCTCGTCATCTGACCGTGGTTCAAAATTACGAGGTCCGTCTCAAAATAGCCCTCGTGTTGCTTTAAACGGGACGTTAATATAACTGAACTGAACTGAACACAGAAAAGCTATTCAAAAAGATATGTTATTTTTCTTTCTTTCTTTATATATATATATATATATATATATATATTTATGAATTGTTATGACAATACAGTAAAATCTCGTTACAACGAACTTCACGGGACCGTAAAATTTTTTCGTTATAACGGATATTTCGTTGTAACGGAATTTTCAAAATTGAACATACGAAACAATTAGATTAAGAAATTATCAAAACCAACCATGAAAAACTGCTTTTCTAGGACGTGGATGCTACTATCATCTAAAATATGAAAAAAAAATGACTTACCTCTAGAGAGGCAATCACCTTTAAAAAACAGATTGCAAAGAAATAAAAATTTTATTTTAGAAAGTCCAGAATCTTTTTCTACACAAGGTTAGTCATCACATTAGAAACTAAGTAGTTATGAAGATGGTGAATGCTTGAAAAAATCAAGTCCGGCACATTACTTTGTGAATTAATAAATGATCGCAATGTCTCCAAACTCGCTAACGCTTCGGTTGAAGTAACAATTGGCGTATTGTCTTCTACCACAGTCTCTTCATTTTCACTGCTTTCGTCATCAGCATCACTCCTGTAGCTTCCTTAATGTTGCATTTTTTATCCACGTTTTTCTCCAAATCGCACAAAATTTGACGCAGTAAAAAGATTCTGTAGCGGGATTTTACTGCTCGGATGATACCTTGGTCAAGAGGTTGAAGCTTTGATGTGCAATTAGGCGGGAAATATTCCACATGGATGTTATCCAATTTTGGTGGATTATTATGGGGATTACAGTTGTCAATGAGAAGAAGGATTTTCCTCCTCTTTTTTTTTTCATATCTTTATCAAAATCGATGAGCTATTCATTAAAAATAGATTGCGTCATCCATGCTTTTCTGTTTGATTTGTAAATGCATGGTAATGATTTACAGTTTTTAAAACATCGAGGTTTTGCGGATTTGCCAATGATGATAACTTTTCGCTTCTCTGTTCCGTATTTGTTACAGCAAAAGAGGGCAGTGATTCGTTGCTTTGAAGCCTTCCCACCAACACATTTGTCACCTTTTAAGGCCAAGGTTTTTCTTGGCTCAAGCTGAAAAAAAACTCGCTTCATCAGCATTGAACACATCATTTGGGCTGTATTTTTTGATGAGGGCTGCCACTCCTCCTTTTCTCCATTCGTTGACCGATTCCATCGGCGCGTCATTCGCCTCCCTAGATATGGATTTCATAACCACTCCGTACCGCTCTCGAAAGCGAATCAACCATCCAAAACTAGCACTGAAGTTTTCTACACCCAGCATCTTGGCAAATTCTAAGGCTTTTTCTCGGATTAAAGGTCCGGTCAGTGGAACATTTCTGGACCGAACATCTCGAAACCATTTGAAAACTGCCTTATCAACATCTTCAAATTGGGCTTTACGCAACCTTTTTCTTTGAGGGCCAAGAACAGAAGTTTGCAGTTGCTTAAAAATGTTTTCACGATCTTTTAAAAAAGTTGACAATGTTGATGGAGAAATGCCATACTTTTTAGGCACCTCACCTGTTTTAATTCCATTGTTTACCTCGGATATTATGTTTTTGTTTTCTTCCAAAGAAAACTGTTTCCTTTTCACAGAAGGAGCCATCACTTATCGAGCTGTAGAGTGCGCAGAAACCTTACTTTTCGTAACACTTCTCACTCCCGTCTGACAATCTACACTACACGGAAGGCTAGAGGCTTTTTTTTTAAATTGAGACTGGAACCAATAATCATTCAGTTTTTTTTTTCGCACCGCGACAATTTTTTGTTTACTTCTCGGAAAAATCTGTTTTTGTTTGTTAGTTACACTACCCGCCACCAACTTTGATCACGCTTCGGGATATCTGTTTCCTCGGAGATGGTGTGGAACCATCTCGGAAATAAGTTGAAAGAAACTCGAAGAAAGTCTGAGTAGTTCGTTATAACGAGATTTTCTTAATTTGATAATTTCATTATATCGAAATTCATTTAACATTGTTTTAATAGGTTTTCGGTAGGGACTTCTGTAAATTTCGTTATAACGGAATTTTTCGTTGTAACGGAATTTGTTGTAACGAGATTTTACTGTATATATATATATATATATATATATATATATATATATATATATATATATATAAAATACTGGAACTACCAAATCAGTCAAAATGGTCGATCTCTGATAGAATCCATGTCTTTGTCAATTTCTGGTAATTGTATTGTTAATATGCATTTGGTGAGACTCATAACGATAATTCGAATAATAAAAATAACATTATTTATTCAAAGAAAAGCATTACACTTATGACACATGCATGTAAGGATTTTCATGTAGCTATTCTTTTAAATGAGTTTTTTTTTTTAATGAATCACCTTCTAATACTTAGAAATTCAATTTCCATAGTTTTATGTTATAATGAGGAAAATGAAGAAAAATAAAAATTTCATTTTATGAAAATGTGTTGATTTTTTTAGTAGCACTGAATATGGAACTCAAATGCTACATATATTCTATGATTTTACATTTCATGCATCACCAAATGCTGCACTGTGGTGCCTAAATCGTGACATAATTTTTATGAATTTAAGCTTGAGATGCTTCTCAGTGTTCTATAAATATTTTCATAGAACTTAAAGAATGCAAGGACAGTTTAATTTTGTTCCTGATATTCATTTCTTCAACAGTGAGTGTTAATAAACTATTCCACTCCACATAAATGTTTAATAGGGTGGCGACAGAGCCAGTTAAAAAGAGATGCCGGAGATTTTTATCAATTAATTAAAGTCAGGGAAATCCATTGAAATAACTTGAAAAAAATTACGGCAAATTGCTGAAGAGAGCATTCTGCTCCAAGCATTGATTGGCGATTTCCCTCTCAGTTTTCTACTAGTACATCAAGCTGAATGTCGCCAATACGATCATAATAACATATTAATATATCAGGGACAGCTTTTTTTCAAGGGTATGGCGACTTTTGTTGAGTTTCATTACAATAAAAATAGTGATAATCTGGTGACTGTTTACCTAATGAAACTCGCACAAGTTAAGTTATCCTTTTGCAACGAAAAGAGAGAATAAATTTTGGTTCCAACCGCTGAATACAAAATTTTACAACGATGTCATAGCATTGGTAAAGAAGATAATGATTCTTTCTCGTTGCAAAAATCGTGTTAAGAGAGGATTTTCGATCAATAAAGATTATCTATGGGAGAATGGGAAGGAACAAACACTCATTGCAAGAAAAAATTGTGTATGACAGTTTTTCAGAAAATAGTAGAATAAGTAATTTTGAAGTGTCATTAGTGTAGATTTTTTTTTGTTTTAGTTTTAGCTATATTAAAATCCCGTTTTGAAGCAACACCAGGGCTGTTTTGGGACATGCCTCGTAATTTTGAATTGTGGTCAGATGACGAGGACGACACCTGAGCTGGCAACCCCCTCACTGAACTTCCACACCACACCAGCGGGAGGACGTTTGGCCCCGACGGATTTATTGTGCACCAGACCCGCCTACATGTGGCTTTTCGGTGGAGTCGGGCCTCGAACCTTCCGGTTCCGAAGCAGACCTTACTACCAGGTCACCTCGGCCCTGGTTTTAAGCGGGAGAATTTCATGAGTTAAATAGAAAGGGTATGAAGGAAAGAAACTAAAAAAAAAGGGGGGGGGGTGAGATGTAAGTAAAGATTTGAAAAGAGAGAGATTTAAGAGAGTTAAAAGAAAGGGGAAAAAATCTTGGGGTTGTTAAGAAAAGGGTTTAAAAGTCGAGGAAAAAAATTGGAAATTTTTTTCAAAATTTTGCAAAAAGGAGTTATTGATTCACTTAAAACGGGACTGGTTGTTTTAAATCAAATATTTTTCATTGGTATTTTATTAATTGATATTTCAGTTTTGAAATTAATAACTGATTAGTATTATTAATTTAAATTATATTTAGCATTATTTGAAATAATATTTGAAATTTTAATTTTTAGATCAATTTATAAAAGTATGTCTTAGTATATATAAGAGCAAGTAATTTCCTATGATTTGACAAAGAAAAGGGATTCAAAGTAATTATTACTAAGATTTTAAATTATTTTTTGTTAAAATATGTTTTATTAGTGCATATAATCATACTGTATTTATATTTATGTTCTAACATGTAATTCTATACATGTGCGAAAAGTATTAATTAGTGATTGTAATACTGTTTAAAAATTTTAAAAAAATCATAATAATAAAAGATTATAATAATTGTGTCTTAAGGAGTAGTTTTGATATTTCTTAGAATTTGTATACAATTTTAAAACAAAGTATTTTTCCAATATTTTTTCAGTCTAAAAACTTTGTATATCGATAGTTTTAATAGTTTTTTTAATGAATATTCATTTCATTATTTAAAGATTAAATTTCATGAAAATATTTTGTTACTATTAAATGACTTGTAAAAGTGTTTATAATTATTTTTATTATGCATTTGTAGTAATTCTGACTAAAGAAAAAAAACCCAAGAAAATAATATAATTAATTGCCGTAATTCAAAGAAATTTTGCAAATTTAGTCAGGGAAATGTTTCTCTCAGTTTCTGTAGCCATCCTGTTATTAAAATGAATCTGCTAACTTTGCAGAATAATCTATATAAAATTGTACATATAAAATGTTGTGATTTAGATACTGGTTTTAGTATACCAGGTATTCATATTATATGTACTTTACATTTGATAATAGTAGTAAATTAAAGCTGTAGTAAATAAGTGATAGAAATTTCTGGATCCTAAAAAAAAGAATGAAAAAAAAAAAAACTTTTTTTCTTTCATTTAATTTGTAATGAAGGCACAATTATATGTAAGTTTCTCAATCTCACAGAATTTATCTTCATATTTGTATATTGAGATTCTATAATATTGTTTCATGTTGATGTTGATACCTTCATGGTTCTTGTTATTATTGTAAAATGATTGATTGTTCTAGTGATTTTATTCTTCATTTTGTGTAAATTATTATGTGTAAATATTTACTCTGTGAATAAATTTTCTATTAAACCAAAAAGAATATATATATGTATCTAAGATTGGCTTGAAGAAAAGCAAGACATTGTGCCTAAGTTGGCTTAAAATACTTGAAACTAATTTCCACAGACTTCCAAATTTCTTCCTTTTTGTTTTTATTACATTTTGATATTTCTAAATTTACACTGATTTATAAAGGAATATCTGAAAATAACATAAAATTAAATTATTTTTATAAAAATAATATTTTAAAAATACATTATATTCCCATGTACTGAACTTCCACCTTTCAAGAATTTTGTATCTTCAATGGAAAAACAATCTCAGAATATCGAATAAAATCACTATATGTATAAAACTTTTACATACAAATTATACTACTTTTTGATTATCTAATTATGCATATTATTAAATTTTTCTTCGTAGTAAAGAATATGAATTAAATATTTAAAAAAAGACATTTCACTGATTACTACTGCAATATTGAAGTCGTTATGAAAAAAGTAATAAAGACTTCATATGAGTTTCAAATTATATTTAACTTCTCTTATACGAATACCGTTATTAATAGGGAACAAGATTTTTATTTTAAATTCACTGTAGTTTATAGTTTTTTATAGTTTATAAACTGAATTTTTTAAAGTTCGAAAATAAAATTAAGCTTAATAAAAGATCCAGAAAGTGAGATGAACTATAAGTGGTTTAGTTATATTAACGTCTTGTTTTAAAATAGCACTAGGGCTATTTTGAGACGGACCTCATAAATTTGCGCCACTATCAGATGACGAGAGCGATATCTGAGCTGACAACTCTCCAAACTTTTGCATCACACCAGCTTGAGGAATTTTATCCCCAGCAGATTTAGCTTGCATTAGTCCTACTTACACGACGGTTCTTCGTGGAATCGGGTCTCGAACGTGAAATTCATTTTGATTTCGAATGGTAATGACATTTAAAAAGAATTTTTAATTGTAGATGGAATCATTATTATATTCCATTAAAGACAAATGATAGTTTATGACTCGAATCGTTTTTATTAACCTAAAAGTGCTCGGCACTATTCTGATTCGAAGCTTGATCTATGATTATTGTTTCTGGTCTTCAAAATCTTGTAGTCCAGCCTTTAAAAAATGCTCATTTCAAATTTCATCTATTTTGCTGTGTAATGGAAATACTTTTGATTATCTTAACTGTGGTCTGTTGTTTCTTATGCCGCTTGTCATAAACAAGATCGTGGACGAAACCAACAATTTTAAGCCAAGTTAGCCTACCTTGTTTCAGTGGTGTCATCTCAGGGCAAGAGTATGACTTAGCTTCTCAAGAGTCACAACTCTTTTTACGGTGTGGATTTCATTCTTTCATAGATCGTAATTTAGATCTAAATCAGAGAGCGATCCTTCTGATCCATTGCCCACAATGGTATTCTCTCTACCTGGATGACTTTATGGCTACGATCAGGTTTATACTTGCACCAGCCACCACATGCATGTGAAGTCTTCGGCCGTTGGGTTTTGAACTTACAATCCAATAGATGCAAATTCAACGCCCTACCAACCAGGTTATCCGGAGCTTGAAAATCTAGATATGTAAACATAAATGTCAAATGATAATAATAGTTATATTTTGTCAAGATTGATATGAGTGAATGTCCTGAAATGATGCTAACTATCCTGCCAAGGATTTGAAATACCTTGATATATTATACTAGTTCTAGATAATGTAAATATTTAGAAAAATTGATACAATCCTTATTTTAAAGAAAACCTGTTAATGATTATTTTAACTGTGACTTTACTTCAATGATGGAATAGGTACTGAATGAGATTAAAAATAACTTTTTAAAAAGATTTTAAAATTTAAGAACATATAGGTTGATCATGAAATAACTTTCCTTGTTTGGCAGCATGTATGGCTGAAACGAATGTACTAAAGGAAACAACATTTCACATGTAGACTGTAAAAAACATGAGAAGATAAATTTCACAGAAGAGAAAAAAAAATAGTATCAAAAATTGCAGATAGGAGAAATTCTGGCGCTGCAGTCGAATACGAAAGAGAAAATTTGCATATCGAGATAGATTACGTAAAATTCTTAGCACGTGTGTGACAGCAGCTGCATACATGCCTTATAAAAAAGGAAACAGTAAATGACCTGTTAACAGTTCGTTCTTGACTATCGTTAATGATTGACAGTTGATGTGTGCCTAATAGGGGCTCTGCCTTGCAGAGGCGGCGGCAGAAATTTGCCGACAGGATTTGACGCAAGACAAATCCGAAAGGAGAAGCATATTTTTAATTTAGCTTCAAAATAACTCATAATAATTAATTTTACATTTAATTTAAAGCATCCGACAACGTTCGAAGGACAATTTTTGAAACATTGGATTTTTTAAAAACCATTAATGATTTTTACTTGTATTGACTATAATAAACACTATACTACACTTACTTGTATTGACTATAAACACTATATTAAAAATATAACATATTTTGAGAAATGAGAAAATGTGTAGTAAATTTTGATGAAGTTGAATCGAAACGGTTAACACTCTACACAAAATGGTAGTACAGCAATCTTATTTTTCTTTGCACACAAGTTATAGAATATATTGATGAATAAAATGGACCAAATTCTAAGATACATTTTGACATGCAAAGAAGTTATGGGTAAGATTATATGTATATATGCCTTTTTTCCCATAAATTAACAATATAGTTTTTAAGAAAACTCCTATAAATGAAAAGTATTTCACCAACAATAAAACTTTTGGTTCATTTTATTGCCTATATAATTTAAAACTCACGCAGGAGAATTTTTATGAAAAAAAAAGTATTGAGTAAGCTAAGTTAAAGATATATTTTTGTTGAAAAATGTGTGACCCTGCATGATAGGTCAGGCCTTCCTTTTCCTAGAAAAGAATAACTGTTTTAGAAAAAGGAAAGTCTGGATTACAAGAATATTAATAAAGAAATAAAGTCACCAACGTGGTGGATACCCAGTGATTTCAATGTAGTCGGATACCTTAAGAAAAACAAATATTATTTAACTTCTTTTTTTCAGATGGGGATCTTTTCTTTCATTGTTATAACTTTACAAAAGCATTGGGAAAAAAGTGCTCTCAATTTCTCTTACTGATATTCAGAAAATTATCAATATTTGAATCTATTCCTTTACGAGAGTTTTGAAATTTAATTTCTCTGAGATCTAATTTTAGAAAAAATAGAGTTATATTCCATTCTAAATTGTAGTATGTCGATAGAAACACACAAAAGGAACTTTTGTATATCTTTTTTGCATTTTAAAAAACCAGAATAAGAAACAAAAAATATTCGATGTATTCGTCAAAAATCGATTTTTCTGTGCAATCTCCACCTAAATTGTTTGTGACGTAAGGATTCCAACAAGGAGTAGGAATTACGATGCGTTTCGAATCCAAGTGTGCCTACTCAACAAAAATTTCCTATAGGGTGGACATGAATAATATCAGATGTGGGAAAGATACGATGTTTAAGGCTCAAATTTTAATAGTCATATAATTCACCCATGCAGTTATCAAGGCTGTAAGCCCGTACTGTACTATATGCCTCTCTAATTATCTGTCAGTTTTCGAAAATTTTAACTTTAAATTAAAGTGTAAAGGATTAAATTGCAAATTGATATAAATTTTTTTTTTTAAATAGAAATCAAGTATTTTTTTAAATATAAGAAAAAGAGAATCATTATGTGTACTACTGAATAATTACAATAATTTATGTAATATTTTAAGAATTATTCAACAAAAATGACTTAGATTCCTCGTAAAATTCAGGTTTTAGTTTTACTTTCAAAAGGATTTAAATAATGCGAATAATTTTATTTTACTCTGGTTTATAAGCATAATTAAAACAATTATTAATTCTAAGTTTTATGTATCTTTTAGTAATAAGGAATCATATTCTACGTAATATTCCTGATATTTCAACTTTCAAATAAATAAATGAAGGTTTCTATCTTCTGCTATCAAATTTGATCGACTTATGAAGTTTTGAAAAGAAATGTTTAGAACATTCAACATTTGCATTCTTAGGTCAGTCAGTCTTGAGAAATCCTGGACATTTAATAGGGTATCATCTTTGGAATGGTCGATAAAGTGGATTAAAATTACCCGTTTTGAATGAATAATGATATTCAAATATTCATAAATCAATCAGTTTTAGATACTGAAGTTTGAAGTTTATCTCTTTTTAAATAAAAGTTAAATGCTCTTCACTTCTTAAGCATTTATAGACTCATGTTACATACTATGAAGTTATTTACTTCATTCAGTCCCTTTTTGTAGCTGCAATTCTATTAGTAAAGCTTTAAAATTAGCCGTTGGACCTTGAATTGAATATATATTATATATATATTAAACCATGTTTGTCTTAAATAAAGTTGATTTATTTAATTAATATTACTGTTAAAGTTACAAAATGTTTTCCTTGCATTTTCTTAAAAGAAATTTAGAAAAAACATATTTCATTTAATGTTGACACGTGCTGAAAATTACATTTATAAATATTTAATTTGCTATAATTATTTTTTTAATTTGAATTTTTGTCCATCTGATGGCAAAATATTGGTAAAACATTTTTTTTTCCTTTCACTCATACTCGTCCAGATTAAATTTTGAAATATATTGTTGAAAAATATAGTTAAAATCTTTCTTTAAAAAATCGTTAAAAATAGAAGCTTCAGTTATATGTTAAAACGCTGATACCATTAGAAAGCTAATTTTTTAATCGTTAATTTGATGTAAAATTTATCTTTGTGTGATAATATATTCTGAAGTTATATCAGAAAAATGTTCACATTTCGCTTGATTTTTTATTAATTAAAATTCTAATTAAAAATTCGAAAAACGGGTGTCTAGGTGCACATTCCCGACCTCCAAGGTATACACCTACCAAATTTGGTAGCTGTAGGTCCAACGGTCTGGCCTGTAGAGCGCCAACACACAAACACACACATTGATCTTTATTATAGGTATATATATAGATGACAGATGGGAATTAAACTGATCTCGTTTATTGAGCAAATTTGTTTTTGATTCATTTTATTAATGCGAAAATTTGCGAAATAATGCTAAAATTTTTAATTTATTTTTTTAAAAAAATATTCACTGACGATGCTTGATTTTGGATTATTATTCAATCATTATATGATATTTATTGTCGGAAAAAAGAGGTGTTGATGCATTTAGAGTTGCAAGTAGATATTATCAGTGATATTATAAGACTGCTTTGATCATTGTAATGAGTAGAAATTAATTTAATTCCATTGAATGAAATTAAAATCAAGATGAAATAATGCGATTATAAACGACGCATTGAAGAAATTTTAAAGCGCATTAGAATTCCTGTAATGCGAATTCGGGTAATAACATAAATGTAAGTCTCAGATACAAAGTAAAGGAGATAAAAAATACATTAGATGCAGCAGCAAATCTATATTGGAATTCATGAAATTAAATGTAACAAATCTAAAGTATAAAATTAGTAAAAACTATATAATTTGCATAAAAAGAAATCATAGACAAAATTATGTAAGAATGTTCATTGCAAATTTAAACAGCATTAAAATTGCATATAAACAATATAATGTACATAGATTAAATTATGTAAGAACATTCATTGCAAAAATAAACAGCTTTAAAATTACATACAAGCAATAAAATTAATATGCATGTAACATATAAATTATGCAAGAAGGTTCATTTCAAACCTAAACGTACATTAAAATTAAATACAAGCAATATAATACGCATTAACTTAGGCGGTGATTAAATTATGTAAGAAGGCTCATGGCAAATATAAACCTACATTAAAATTTTATATAAATAATGTTGTATACATTTCCCTTATTTTAATTGTTGAAAAAAGATCTTTCAGTTGAGAAGGCACGTGTCAAAGTAAGTGATTGCTCTACCACTGTTTATTTCCCAATTTTTCTTTTTCTCCCAAAATGAATTCAGGGGTTTGGAGCTCTACAGTATGCAATAAGCTTATCGGGAAAAGAAAATAGCTTAATTGATTTAAAACAAAAATTTATGAAGAATACGTCAAGATCCAATCTAGATGATCTTGACGTATTCATACATAGTTTTTCTTTTAGAGGCAAGAAAAAAAAAATTATATCCTCATCTCCGATCTCACCATCTCTGCTTTTTAAAAAAGGTGCTTCCGTGAACATTTTTTGTTTTGTAGTCTTTTCAATTCTGTCTTTTAGAATTCATTCTCCCATTGTACAGTGCGGCGACTTTGCAAATCTACCAACGAAATATAATGAAAAACGACCTCCTTTAAACACAGATCAGATAGAGAGACAATTTGTAAGCTCGGAATTCACTTTCATCTTATCCAACTTAGCCACGCCAGGCCATTGTTAAACAGAAAGATTTTTGCTATTCTTTTTAATTCAATTTGTTCCATTTCTTGCCTGCGTAATAGTTATCTATTCTTTTGCGTAGCTGGTCCCCGTTCATTTTTCTATAAAAGCTGTTCAACAGTCCTACCTAGTCACATTGCAGTTCTGTCTCTCTTGGACCTTGCTATTCTTTCCAACACGAGATGAATACGGTGAGTTTGGCTCGTCAGCCGTCTTTAGTTTTATAGAAACTGTGTTTGTTAAATTTCTGTACAACAAATAGTGAATTCTGTCTGTTTTAGTGAAGAACGAAATGTCAAACTGATTATCTGAAATAAGGCAGTAGTTAATTTGCACATTTTTTTTACATACTCCCATTTCAAACGGTTTTTTGAAGGAAAAAAAAAACATTTGTGGGGTTCAATTTGTGTATCGATTATAATAAAAAAATTGAATCAGTTTTTATAAAAAGATTTTAGTTAATTGCTAAAACAATAGAAACTTTTTTTTAAAAAAATCTTTGCTGCTTTGTATTCTTTTGTTTCTTAGAATTCTTAATTATAAATATTGAGAAATCTTTTAAACAATGCTTTCTCAAAATTCACCATCAGATGGCGTTGTTTAATGCTAAAAAAATTTAAATAAATAAATCGAGTATTTTTACTAAATTTTACAAATATTAAAAATGAGTATATCAATAAGGAAAAGTAAGTAAAAAAAATTGCAAACTAGCGGCTTCAGGAAATGAGCGTAAAATCTTTTTCAAAATCCCATCTTTATGGACAAGAAACAAGATAATATTGTGATAAAGATAATATACTTTTATTTATACTTTTTATAATATATTTTTTTTAAACAAGATTATATACTTTTATTTATAATTAAATAAAAGTATAGAAAAAGTGAAATTTGATTTGCACTAAAATACCAAAATTGTAAAAGTACGCTTTGTTCTAAACTTTTAATAGTGTAGCAAGTTGTTTCGCATTTTTCTACACCTTAATAGCACATTTGAAGTATAAATTGCAAATAATGTTTTGTAATCAGAACAGGATAGTAATCAGAATTGTAAACCAAAAAAATATTTACAAAATTAATTATGGCTTATAATTTTTTATACATCAATATATATTATCAATAACTTTGATGTTCTTCTAGAATCTTTATGCTCTTGTTCCATCGTTCATGATACTTTTAATTACGTCTAGAATTCTTGCGACTATTGATAGAAAGTATGCTTAAAATGTTAATTTTTTTTTACAGAAAATATATTCAGATGGCAAAAAAATGACAGAAATGGAAAGTTAAAAATTATCAACATTCAGGAAAAAATCGAATTGAAATTGAATTGATATCATTAAAAGATAATTAGTGGAATTTTAAAATGCTGTAAAAATAATTTCTGTGCAATTATATTTTTTTGTAAATAATCGTGGAAACTTCAAAATCTTGCTTCATTTTTATTACTTAAAGCTCTAATTAAAATTTAATTTTTTTTTTAAATGCGAAGGTCACTTCCATCCTCCAAATTCTAATCATATAGAATTCGGTAGATCAAGTCAAATTGCCTGGTCTGTCGAATCCCAACTCACTATATCCTTTATTATTAACCTTTTAACCTTATCCGACCAGTTTTTTAAAAAAAATTATGGTCTTATAAGTTAAATATGTTCACAAAAAATTATGAAGTCGTACAATTATACTCGATTCATCTTTTGTTTTGAAAATATTTGATATTTTTGGGAAAAATGTATCGTTATAAAAGGATCAATGTTGTTGTTGTTGTCGTGTCCGTGTTTTTCACGGAAAGAAGGTGCAGTAGCTTCTGAGGGTAAAGACCCCTGAGCAACCAGAGGGCAGAAGTCCGACTACTAGCTCACACACACGACACAACCCTTTTTAGGGAGTAGTCGAATTCATTCATACACTCATTCATCCATCAGCAAGTCGGAATTTAGATCCAAATCAGAGACCGACTCATCCCTGATTCAGTACCCCCAGAGGTATCGTTTTGTTATGGGAACTTGGAGGACTTTGCAGTCTCGACATATTTAACGTGCCCCAACTGCCATTAGCCAACACGGCGGTCTTTGGCCGAGACGAGGACAGAACCCGCGACCTTTTGGTTACGAGACTGACGCTCTACCAACCAGGCTAACGCGCCCAAAAAGATCAATAAAATACAAAAGATCGAGAACATAACAGATTGCTACTACATCTTGTAATTTACTTATTTAGGTGCGGTATTCCCTTATAACAAAAAAACCAATTGAAAAATATATTATTTCAATTAGTACAGTTTTGTTCCGTTCAACTAATAGACGAATTTCAAATTTGTTCACTTGTTGTAAAGAAATGGTGCACAGAATATACACTTTCTGTTACACACAGGATGGATATGTATATAGAATGAAACTAAACTGCCAGGTGTACCAAATACAATTTTAGCACTGAATGATGTGCAAGAAATCCCCAAATGGGAATCGTGTTAGCTAAGGAGTTAAAAAAAAATAGTGATGAATCATAATAAATCCCATTATTATCTATCTATCTAATACTATAATACGAGGAATGGTTGCCAAGTCGAAAATCGCCCCAGAATTAATAAACTCCGGTAAACTTGGGGGTCTGGGGTTTTTGGCCACGAGGAATCGATTGGCGCCGGTTTTGAAGCGCTACGGTCGAGCAGTTCGGAGTTACAGATAGAATATTTTCAAACTTCATTAGTTCGCCATAATGGCTACTTAAATTTTCAAGCGGTAACGTGCTGCCATCTATAGCCAATATGGCGAACTAATAAAGTTTTATGTTTATGCTGTTATAGGTTTATAATATGTTTCTTATGTATGTATATATGTTTGGTTTTTCTAAATAAATTTGTCAAAAATATTGAACTTCAACACACTTCAATCTTTACCTTTACTTTACCTTTGTATAGAATAGTTCCCTTTCCAAACTCTAACTTTGTTTAGAATAGTTTACAATGGTGCACTTTAACCGGTTATCTTTTCACCAATGGTTTCATAAATTTTCTTATGGCATGTATTGTTTTGATAAATCACAATTGAAAATTTAAATCTTCGAGTTAGCTTCGATTCCTGTTTTCTCCGAGCGGAGTTCGGTCACCCGCTGGTATGCATTAAATGCATCTTTCATTGTAGCGATAAAATATTTAAGCATCGATACTTATGTGACACTTTTCAGATAATCCTTGCAAGCCTTCTTTTGTCTGCAGTAGCTACTCATGCGTACACATATATAAGTCATCCAGGATCATCCTCTGTTTATGCATACGACTCTCACGGTCATCTTCTCTCTGCCCATGATTCTCACGGAAGCGGTGTTTACGGCAGTCACGGTCTCCAAAGAGATTCGGGAATAGCTGCCCATGATAGCCATGCTATCCTGTCTCATGCGGATCGTAAAGCTTATGAAGCAGACAGCGACCACTACAACAAATACAAGAATGTTGGTGCCTACAGCCATGAAAAAGGAGACGGATTCGAGAAGACATACCATTATGAAAAGGTGAGTAATAATTTGTTTGTTGTTTTTTATGGCATTTGTCATAGACAAGTCCTCTGACAAATTCAGCGGCTTTAAGCCGAGGAATTTAGCGTGTTTTGGTTTTCAGTTGCGCCATCTAGGGCCAAGAATACAACTTAGCTACTCATACGTCACTACACGTTTTTACGCGGTGTACTTCATTCATACATTTTATTTATTCATCTACAGATCATGATTTGAACCTGAATCAGAGAATTATCACCCCTTATCCAGTACCCCCTGTGATATTGTCTCTAATTGGAGGATGTTGTGACGGCGAAAGATTTATAGGCGCATTAACCACCACATACACGGAGAATCTTCCACCTGCGGGGTTCGAACTTATAACCCAAGGGATGCGAATCCAACCCCCTTACCAACTAGGCTATCTCGGCCGAGTAGCAATTTAATACTAATAGACGAAAATGACAAAAAGTGACAAAAATTAATTTTGCATGTAAATGCTGGTGTATTTTTTTAATTAGAGAACAAAATTGATGGTATAGCCAAGATAAATAGCGCATCGGGCTTAATATTATAGTTTCACTCCCATGGTTATGAATGACTTACTTAAACAAAATGTTACCTGATACATTGTAGAATTTTTTCATCTCTGCATCGTTTTTAATTTCAAAAAATGATCTACGCACACTAATATCTTTTGTTTCTTCCCATGGGACTTTTTAAGACGCCCCCGAGAAAATTATCATCCCCTTGCCCCCCCTCTCGATCGCAACATCGCTGCACAATTGCGAGAAAAATATATTCCTACTTTTCTTACATATCGATACAAAATTGTTTAGATTAATGCGAAAGTGCGATACGAAATGGAATTATTTCGATGCCAATGTCTTGTAAATAGGAAATACAAATCAAAATCAAATTGTAAACATCAAAATCTATTTAATGAATTAAAAGACTCCAATATATATATATTTGCTCTCTCTTTATAAATATATGCACTGTAAAGTTACAGTAATAAGTATTGAAAATATACAAATGCCAAAACATTCAACCTTAGGAATTTTGTGAATCTTCACTATTTTGGTTCCCGAGCTCGAAAAGACTTTTTCGAATTATGTTTGTGTCATTCTATCTGTCTGAAAATATAATAGTACAAAAGTACATTGAATTTAAATTATAAATTCAGTATCTTGTATTAACACCAGATTTGTATATGCAAGATGATTAGTAAAATCGTTAAAAACCTTTTAAATTCAAAATAGCATTTCGTATAGCCTGGGAAGTAATGCGCATCTATAGTAAAAGGATTGCGCTGAATCTATTGAGACAAGTTAGGATATCTCTAGCGGCAAAATAAGGAAGTTACAAAAAAATAAAGTTCAATTAGAAAAGTGTACTTCATATCATCAACAGTATGGAGTACATTTTACTCTATAAAAACATTGTAAAATTGATGACGATATTTACGAGTAAATTAATGAACTCTTAGTGACTTGAAAACGTATAGTCATAAATTGAAAATTGTATCCCCTCGTATTATCGCATAGTTTTTCAGAGTTAAACAACAGAAGAATGAAATTGAAACAACGGAGAAAGTAAATAAAAATAAATTTTAAAAATCTGAGAAAAACCCTCGATGCAAAGATCTAAAGATATAATCTTTCAATTTCAGGACGAATTATTTTTCAAGTTATGGAAACTTCATAATTTTAATCGCAAATATTCCGCCAATTTTACAGATAACTTTACGAAACTTTTTCCTGTGTATTTATTATGGTACAACATATACTTTTCCAGTTCTATTTTGTAACTGATCTCCTTTATTTTTAAAATTATTTTTTTCATTTCCTTTATTTCTTCGCTAAGAGCGCGTAACATGTCTCAATACATCATGTGTCACTTCATTAAAGATTCCATTACTTCCCAGATAACAATGAAACTGCTCTTAAAATTAAGAACTTTAAAAAATTTTTAATTTTATTTAAATTTGGATTAATTTTAATCCCAGTATAATGAAGAAAAAAATATATTAATTAATTATTTTCATCTAGTAACTGTGTATGCAGTTATGTAATACCGTTTAAATAATTTATCGTTTGATTTCTCATTCCTATTATCTGCGATTATTCAAACTGTCATGAGGAGGGGTCTTAGCATGGTGGAGGCCTTTGTAATTTTTAGTGTTTAGTAGAGTAGGCGCCAGAGTCTAAACGAGAATCGTGCAGTGACTTCTTGTGCTTTTGGTACTTGGCTTGGTACTTGGGCAATTGGACATTGTCTGCACTGCTGCGTTGATAAAGCAAAAAACTTTTGGAAGAATTTAATTCCTACATTTTTAAAGAAATATCTGATATTAGTTAGCTTGATATATTTTAATATGTTGTTATTCTTGATGTATCGAAGTATTAGGCTGATGAAGGATTAAGTGAAGGTATTACATGGTTTTGATTTTGAAATAACCTTAGTTTTCTGGAATACCCTTTAGTTTCTATTTCATAATAGGAGAAGCGCAACTAATCAATGGGATGAAAGTTATTTTTATAACACTAATTTGTTCACCTACGATGTTGCTAACATAATTTTACATACGTTAGTTTTCTCTAAAGTACAACTCTTAGGTAGCCGATTTCCTCTCTGCATTTAATCGCATGTCTAAGCAGTTTGTAGGCAAATTTGATAACTTGTGAAAAAGAACCCTGCTAAAAATGTTTTAAGATTAAATCGATACTTTTTATTTAACGATTTAACTTAGTTTTAATAAACCAAAATACATCTTTTAGTAATTCAGATGATAACGTAACAGAAAATATAGCAAGAAACTCTCGGTGCTTCCGAATTCTGCCAAAATTGTCGGGCTCCAAGTTAGTAGCAAACTTCCTTGATTTGATAATCTGATCCTGATTGTCAAGTCGGCCTTTGATTGACACCGCTCTTGAAACATATTGAGTCACAGAGAAATAGATGATTGAGAATTCTTAATTCCATATCGTGCGTATTGTTAGCCATACAACTATGATTATTCAACAAAACAAGTCACCTTTGGAGACCAGCTTGTTTCCCTAGATAACTGATTTTTTTCAGGCAGTTATGTGATTTATATAGAATGTTATACATGCGACCGAAAAACATGAATTCAGATTAACAGCATACTGAGAATTAAAATAATGAAACTTTGGAATTAAATTGAGAATTAAAATAATGAAAATCCTATTACGGATTTAGTAACCTGTAAAAGCTCACGACTGAATTTTTTGATGAATGAATTTAAATTCCCTCATAACATTTAAAAAAACAACTGTGTGCTAAATTTTTAAAAAAATTGAAATTAAGGAGGAAAATTTTACGGAATTCAAATTAATATCATTGAGTCTTGAAAAACAATTGTTTTGAAAGATATGAACCTCTATTGCCATAGGTAAGAAACAAGGATCACTTATCTGACGCCGATTAATCCTATTTTTGAATTTGTTTAATCGTTCTGTTTCTTGATTTCTTTTATATTTTTTTTTCTTCTGACTGAATGGAACTGGAATGAGTCCTCCTTTTGGCACACAACACCAATGAACCCCTTCCAGAAAATGTTCCAATAACATTTTGCAGCTTCATTAATTAGATAAGCTAAGATTTAAATTAAATGAAGCTGTGGAAACTTTCAATGAAGTAATCTGAAATGTTTATATGATGTTTTGAATGTTACCATTCGACTATAAGTAAAAAGATAGATTTCTGTGATAGATTTCTAAAACATTAATCTGATAGATTAATGTTTTATAAATATACCATAAGTTTATTTCTTATTTCTAATGTGAAATGAATACACTATATTTACTGTTTAAGATATTATTTATTTTGTTATATAAGAACCCCTTTTGCTCTATTACATTCTTTCATCTCTCAGGAAGTCGCATTATGCCTTCTTTTCAAAATTGTTGCGTTTTGGGTTAGAAATAATAATTGAGGTACTGTTTTATTTCACTAATGTATTTAAAGCGCATATTGTGAAGAGATTTTTTTAAGGTTAGAAGGAAGTAATAATCAAAATGAGCAAGATTTGGAGAGTATGCAGGATGCGGTAAAACAACTCCATCAAATTGTTATAGCTTCTCTCTAACGAAATAATGCAAAACGTGGTCTAGCGTTGTCATCATGAAAAACAGCGTCTCGTCGGCTCGTTAATTGGAGTTGTTTTTCTGCAATGGCAGCTTTCATTTGATCCATTTGATGACAGTATTTCGTAGAATGTATTATTTCACCTTATGGAAGAAGCTCGTCGTAAATTACGCTTTTCAAATCCTTTTAAATGGACAAAAAGAATTTTCTGAAGTCTAGTCCCGACTTTGTAACAGTTGAAGGTTTATTATCCTTACACCTAGAGCGTGGACGGCTAATAGATATGCTTGCATATTTGCATAGTAGAGCCATTCATTGCGTGATTAGAAAGAAACTTTTGGGAAATCTCAGTATACAGATATGCGATAAAATGATAACATTTCTATACAAATTTCTCTTTATAAACTATTTTACTTGCAAAATTGTGGATTTGTTTACTTTAATTTATCAAAAATATAATTTACAATAAATACTGGCTCTGATATTTGAAAGGGCAAAATAAACTACTTTTGTAAGAATTCCATCGAAGTTTTTATTAAAATATCTGTATTCTAGGTGAATGGTCACCACGACATCGTCGCTGACCACGACGCCTTAAAGACATCCTATGGTGACCACGGTGCTAAATCATACCATGACACCCGAGCTCATGGAGCTAGTGGTCACAGCTCTTACGGATCTTACAACAAATATGGAGCAAATAGCTTTGGTTCCAGCGGACATATCAATTCTGCATATGATAAAACTGGACATGGACACAGCAGACATTCTTCTAGCGGACATTTGTTCGGAGGCTACCCTGTTGGTCATGGATTAGGAGGATACAAGGCAGTGTTCCAACCTATTGGGCATGGATTAGGAGGGCATATGGCCGAACATCAAGGATATCCTATTGTTCAAGGAGCTGAGTATAGTCCCATCCATGGAAGCAAGTATGGCTACTCAAAGGTTTATTTCAAAGGACCAGGATATGGATATCATTATTGAGAACAAACCAATAAGTCAATGGCAGGTGACAGTATGCTAAAAGATGGTGATAATATTAAGAACTTAATGCTGAATTTATAAGCACGAATATCTTAGTCAAGAATATGCTCTGCTATGGTGAATTTGCTTGTAAAAAGGTGTTATAATTTATTTTGTACTATAATTTATATGTAAAGCTTAATTTATGTTTTAAAATTCCTGAACTATGTAAATCCTTCTTCAAAGGCTTTTGTGAATAAATGTCAAAATTGCTTTCATGTATTTATTCAGTCGATGGTGAAACGAATTCTTTCAATCAATGTTCGTTGTATAAAAGCTGTAAATATGAAAATAAACAAAGAAAGTTTATATATTTTGGTCGAGAATTATTTTTCTGATGTTCTAAACGCCTTCCCTTCAGTATGATATACATTTGTATTGTACAAAGGTATATTTCATTTCGACACTTCTTTAACGATCCAACGGAATTAGTGTAGATAAAAAATTAGTCTTTCCATATGTCAGTTTAAACTTCAATATTTATATATAAACATATTTTAGCAGTTACGTAGCCAAATAAAAGATTTTTTTAAAAAATTTAAAAAATTTTGATTTGTTGAATACAAATGAAGCGATGGTGAGCTGACATGAGTTTAATAAAATAGAAGAGTCAAAAGAAACCGAAATTGCTCATTTCAGTGGTTTTCAATGCAGTTTTATAGAGATTTCTTTGACCCTTGTTGATTTAGGATAGGAAATTTAATATCTTTAAATGAATATGCCAACTTTTAAGGATTTTTATCTTTTCACTCGGAGCGTGAGAATCTGCCGAGATTTGCAGTTTTACAGAGCACAGGTTGCCTTAATTAAATAAATAAAAAAAAAAGAGTAGAGTTGGATCAGGACTCAAAAGAACATTTCAGTATGAAGTTAATATACGCTTAATATTAAATTAAGATAAAAATTAGGAAATTAAAACCTAAATTAGGTTTATGGCGGCTGGAGCTTGCAACCCAAAGGGCACAAGAGCAATGCCCTATCAACCAGGCCTTAACATATTTTAATATATTTGAATAAAATACACTGATGGAAAAAAAAATCCCAACACTAGGAAGGAGCTGTGCTAGATAAACGAAATTTGGTAGGCTTATTTATACAGCTGAAAGATGACGTCGATTCAAATTTCGAGCTCCGCGCGTAAGTGTGGCGCTAGTAGCGACACTATAAACATGCAAATGAGGTTTGCTTTAAAAAAGCGCTGTAAGGCTCGTGATCGTTATTTGCAGTTGAGATTTGACGTAGTAGGTTACTGTTAGTCAAGGATGCCTCTGAGAAGACGAAAAAGCCATTATCAACAGTTCACTGAGTTTGAACGAGGTCTTATTGTAGGGCTACGAGAAGGTGGGTTTTCTTTCCGCAATATTGCTGAAAGACTTGGCAGGAATGTATCCACTGTGCATGAGTATTGGCGGCAGTGGTCAAGGGAAGCCTCAAGAAGACCAGGTTCCGGGTGGCCACGTGGTACTACTGAGAGGGAAGACCGTCGTACTCGGCCTATGGCTGTGGCTAATCGTACTGCGTCTGCAGCTGAAATTCAAGCTGCAGTTGGAACCACAGCGACACAAAGAACTGTCACAAATCGGTTACTTCAAGGACAGGTCCGAGCCAGACGCCCTGTACAGTACATTCTACTGACTCCAAACCACTGCCGTTTGCGACGTGAGTGGTGTCAAGCTAGAGCTCATTGGAGGGCGGAGTGGAGATCTGTTGTGTTTTCTGATGAAAGCCGGTTCTGCCTTGGTCGCAGTGATAGCCGTTTGTTGGTTAGAAGGAGGCCAGGTGAACGCCTGCTAGTGACCTGTCTGCGGCCTAGACACACAGGGTCTACTCCTGGAGTTATGGTTTAGGGAGCAATTTCGTATGACAGCAGGAGCACTCTCGTGGTTATCGCACGCACCCTGACTGCAAATTTGTACATCAGTCTAGTGAAGAACCTGTTGTGCTGCCATTCATGAATAGGATTCAAGGGGGCGTTTTCCAACAAGATAACGCTCGCCCTCATACCGCTGTTGTAACCCAACATGCTCTACAGTGTCGACATGTTGCCTTGGCCTGTTAGATCACTAGATCTCCAATCGAGCACGTATGGGACATCATTGGACGACAACTCCAGCGTCATCCACAACCAGCATTAACCGTCCCTGCATTGACCGCCCAAGTGCAACAGGCATAGAACTTCATCCCACAAACTGATATCCGACACCTGTACGACACAATGCATGCATGTTTGCATGCTTGCCTTCAAAATTCTGGCGATTACACCGGTTACTAATGTACCAACATTTCACATTTGAAATGGCTCTACCTGTGATCTTGAAACTTTAATCGATTAAATATGTTACCTAGACAAATGCATTCCTAAAACTTCATTACTGTACAATAATTTTTTCTTGGTGTTGGGATTTTTTTTTCCACCAGTGTATTATAAATATTAATAAGTCATCTTTCCATGGAATTAAAAACAATAAGTTTTTTATTAATTCATATTAATTAAGTTTTAATTAATTTAAAATTAGTTAATAAGGTTGTATAAAGGTTTCATATATAGCAACAGATACAAATAAATCAATTATTTAATCATATTTAATTATTCAGAATCATTATGACTTTATTGCAATAATCTCTAGTAAAAATAAACTTTTCAATTTGCACTTTCATCAACAATTACAAAATATCATATTTAAGATAGTATTCAAATTGTAATTGTTCGGCGATATTTAATCTATACTTATAATAAAGCTCAAAGTGTGTGTGTGTGTGTTTGCGCTCTACAGGCCAGACCGTTGGACCTACAGCTACCAAATTTGGTACATGTTTACCTTGGAGGTCGGGAATGTGCACCTCGGAGCTCTTTTTTCGAATTTTTAATTATAATTTGAATTAATTAAAATTTAAGCAAAATTTCGACGTTTTTCCGCTATAACTTCCTAAAATATTATCGCATAAACATGATTTTAACATCAGTTTAAAGATAAAAAATTAGCTTTCAAATGGTATTAGTGTTTTAATGTATAACTCAAACTTCTATTTTTAACGAATTTTTAAAGAAATATTTTAACCATGTTTTTTTTAAAGCACGTGACTGGATAAAATAAAAGAATGCCGGAAGCTCAAATAAAAAACAGCAACTATCATCGCAAATCAAATCTAAAGAAATACAATTTTCAGCACGTGACTGGAGAAAATAACAAACATAAAATGTGATATCTTCTAAAAAAATAAATGCAAGGCAAAGGATTCTAAGAAATCGTTTGCAATATTTATATCATTAATTCCATAAATTATCTTTATTTACAGGAAACCTGATTGAATTTAGACAGGATATGCATTGAAATCCCGACTTAATGGTATATTTCTATAATCGTTTGCAATATCTGTATCATTCATTCAATAATTTTTTCCCTTTTTCGCTTTCTTTAAAAAAACATTAAACATTTTGGCAATATCACCGAAAAAAACATTTTTAATATTTTGGAAGCATAATCGATAAATTATAAGAGCATTAAACTCAAAAAGTTTTTCGGAATAAAGTTACCGACTCTTTAACTACTAATAACTGAATCTTTTGACTTGAACTATTTCTTAAATTTTGGCTAAAAAATATATGATTTAATTGGAAATTTTAGAACGCATTACTTATGGCGGACCAGCTGGTCGCCAAAGGCGGCTAGTCATTAATAAATCAATTTATATAAAATAAAAATTTATTTTTAATACATATTAAATTTCTTTTTACATGGACTGGATATGACTAAAGAAATGCTTTTTTACATGCCTGTAAAGCTCAACTGAAATGTCTTTGATGGGGAAAAAACTTCATTAAATATCAAGAAAATGCATTTTTTTTCATTCATTCCAGTATAATTTTTTCTAAAGTAAATGTACAGTTTTCTATGATCTTTTCTAAAGTTAATATACTTATTTTCCATGATCTTTTCTAAAGTTAATATACAACTTTTTGTTACAGAAGTCACATACATACACTTTTTCTTATGTATGAATCAGTACATCAGCCATTAAATTGCATTGCTCAGAATCCGGTTTACAACATCTAAACAATATCTTTTTCATATGCATTTAATTTGGACCGATAAAAAATTATTCGTTACAAATATCATATCTATACGATTTCTCTTTTCTGTTTACCTGTATTTTCAAATTTCATTTAAGAGAAAATGTTTTAGAAAGAATGGGAATTATTAAACATTTTAGATAGTATGTGTGTTCAAAACCAGAAATAAAAGCTACGACATTAAAAAAAAATATTATATTTTAAAAGTATACTTTACAATGTATATAAAAAAATATTTTAAAATTCTTGTAACCGCAAATATTAATTTTAACAAAACTACTTATCTTTAATAAATGTGAAATTAAAAAAAATCTGCCGAAATAAAACTGTTGAGAAACTGATTTACGAAGCCTCAAAATTATAAAGTTTATTCATTCTCTAAGGCATATGCAACAACAAAAACAGTAAACAGTGTCTTTAGAGTTTCTAAATTAATAATAAAAATTATAATAGCAACCCGAATCTTACATCTTAGCTGGCAGTTTCATTTTCCATATGCATTTATACACGAATCTTTAAATTTTTCTTTAAAGAAAATATTTTATTATGGAATGGAAGCTATTAACAGTTTCAGGTAGTTTGTTAGTCACAACCAGAAATTAAAACTTAAGACATTTCAAAACTATTATATAATATTTTAAATATTACCTTACAATGTGTACAAAAAATATTTAAAAATTATCTTAACCCCATATACAAAAAAAAAAATCTTTAATGAAAGTGAATGGAAAAAAAATCTTTTGAAATAGTTCTGCTGAAAACCTGATTCACTAAACATCAAAAATGTAAAGTTTATTCATTCTCCATAGCATATGCAATAATAAAGTAATAAATATTTTCAAATTTTCTAAATAAATAATAATAACAACAACATGATGTCACGCACAGGTAATTTTATCTTTATGATTATATGAATCTTTAAATTTTGCTTTGCAGACAATGCCTTATTACATCGATCACATATAAATATTCATAAATTCTTTAAAGTTTTTCTTTTCATAAAAAAAGAATTCTTTGTAAATGAGAATTTAAATTAGAACGCTGAAAAAACGTTTTATTACAAGTACCATAAGCAAACGGCTTTTCTTTCGTATGCGTACGTAAATGTGTTTTCAAATTACACTGCCAAAAAAATATATTACTACATAGATTACAAGCAAATTGTTTCTCATTAGTATATGTGCTTGAATGTGCTTTTAAATGAAATAGCTGGGAAAATGCTTTATTACAAATTTCGCATATGTAAGGTTTTTCATTTGCATGAGTCAACAAACGTGCTTTTAAATGGTCCTGCCGAATAAAAGCTTTATTACACTCATTACATATAAACTATTTCTCTTTCGTATGAATCCGATAATGTCTTTTTAAATTTGACTTCTGGGAAAATGTTTTATAATAAATGCCACATGAGTGCGGCTTTCCGTTCATGCCAGTCAGTAAATGTTCGTTAAAACTGTGCTGAAGAGAAAACCGACCGTTACGAGCATCGCATGGGTACACTTTCTCCTTTGTATCCTCCAGTAAATGTACCTCTAAATTTTGCTGCTGAAGTAATGATTGCCTACAGAAATCACAGGTGGAATACAGGTTATCATTCTGTCAGCATAAAGAAAATGCTTTTTTAAATCGATTTTATCTGAAAACACTCTTAAGGCCTTATCACACGGCAAAATACCGTCACACTTTCCGTGAGCAAGCTCCCTTTTCTACACTCAAGAACTGGTCAAACAAGTTTTTTGATGATGGACAACTTTTTCGAACAAGTCCGAAATTACTGTCGATGGTAACTAGAATATTGCCAATGAAATCACCAATCATGTGGAACTTCAATAGTGACGTAGTGTGCCAAGAACGCCGCGATTGACGCCTTCTTTGTAAACAGTAATTAGCAAATTCCATCCTTATCAATGTTTTTGTTAATCAAATTCCTCCGTCTTTGGAGTAAAAAGTAGTTTGATTATTTCTGCCACTTTTTACCTCGCTTTCAATTAATCAACATCGTGTTTTTAGTGCTCTTAAAATTTAAAAAAGGCGAAAAGATGCGTTTGCTTCCACTAAATGGAAGCAATGAATAAAGAGCGATAAATACACCAACTTGTTCACCTGCTTTTCTAGGTTTACCAGACAGCAAATGCTCAAGTGACGTCATTTTCGTCGGAGAAAGTGACGATCTATTTCACCGTGTGATAAGGCCTTTAGTAATCACAAATATGCAATGACTCTCTAGCTTTAAATTGTAAATGAAATTTTAATTTTTCCTATAATGAGTTTTCTTGCAGCATAAATTGCACTCGATATTTTGAATGTTCTATGAATCAAAATATGTATTTTATTTCCATTTGTTTTCTGAAAACTTTTTCAATGGATATTTCAGCATTCACAAATATATATCAATGAACAATAATAAAACTATTATATGATTCGAAAGTTTTAAATATATCTAAATTATTCTTTTGTATTTCATGGAGTTCGATTCCATTTAACTCAATTCATTTTGAAAGAACTCTAATTCATCTGTCACAAACAAGCAAGAAACTTTCAGTTTCAGTTTGCAAGTGAAATTTCAATTTTTCAAACTAATATTTTTCTCGTGCTTTATTATTTTTACTTCTTTTCTTTTATTATTTATTTTTAATTTTGAGCTACGTTTTGATACATTAATCACGAAGATATATTTTTTTTTTCTTTTCTGTATGTGCATTAAATTATCAACAACGTTCATTAAAAATGTTATGTAAGTCGAACATTTCAAACAAATTTGTTGTAGAAATTATTCTCATCTACCTTGAAGGGCTGAATTTCCCCCAAAATATATGGTATGTCACGCCAAATCTTTTCAATCTTGGAGTTTTCGCACCACATTAATATCCCCACTATCGACCATAAAGATATTCTAAAGCCATTCTCACCACTAGGCAAGCTCGAAATTATACCATTAATCAAACTTCTTTACAATTCCTCTTTGAATTTTAAATACAATAAAATAATTCAATTATTATTAATAATAATTTCTATTTTGTACTCAGAACTATTGAAATTTATCCAATTTTTTTTAATATTCATAATATTTAATGAAAACAAAACAAGTGACAGCCACAGAACGGCAGCTCCATCTGTACTGATTTGTAATTTTTCATAAAAGTAAAAGCAATAAACAAATTCTTATCTATTTCAGTTTTCAAATTCTTATATTTAATCCCTTAATAAATTTTAATTCTTTAAACCATAATAAATAATGGTTAATAATTTTAGCTAATGACAAATGAAAATTTTATTTTTGTTATTTGATGCATAATGATGCAATAAAAACTAACAAACTTTTTGAATATGTGAATTCAGGATAAGAAATAGTAAAAACAGGATGCATTTAAAATTTTAAAAGTGTTAAACTATGAGGCAAATAATAATAATTTTAAAAGACAGTCTTGTAATTATCAAATACACTCGTACAAAAATTTGTAAATTTCATCTACATAATACATATCAATTTCAAAGGATTGGCTAAACACATTTCATAATTATCTTTTTGCAGATAGCTAAAATGAAAAAAATGAATATTTTTGGTAGGATTCAAGGAGGCTTTTTATTAAAACCAATTGATTTATTACAAAGAAATAACAGCTTTGTCATCCAAAACAAACATCGTCAGTAATTCAACAGGCAATGAACCTAATACTATCTGATTTGCTTTATAAAACATGCTATCTTATCGAATACATTCAATAATAAGTTTTCAAATATCATCTTCTAATCCATCCATTAAGATTACAGTAATACAGAAAGTATGAGAAAGCAGCTTTTCACATGTGTAACATACTGCAAACAGCATTGAACAAGAAGTAACAGCAAGTTTGTGTTATAGTGCGTAATTATTTCCATGTGCGAACTAGCACTGCCAACATTTAAAAAAAAGTCTGTGATGATATAAATTCCACGAAATTAATTTCTAAACCGCATGACAGGGTAGAAACCCCAAATCCATTACAGATTTTTGTAGCTATTTTATTACTCTTGTTGATTGGAGAATGGTTTATTATCTATTTCTCATTTTTTTTTCAGCCAGCTTACTCAAGGTTTCGGATAACACGGGAAAAAGTTTTTTGTTAGTGGTTAAAAGATTAATTTCAAAAGGAAGGCAAAAAAAAGGAACATGAATTCAATATCATATTGATATTTGAGTAAATCTCTTGTAGCTACATTCTTTAAAATTTCATGTTTGTGATTCACAAATATTTTCTTTAAATCTTTCAAAGCAAGGATAATGGGTGATAACAAACAAGGAGCTAGGATAATGGAAATTAAGTTGATGAAAAATTATCAGAAAACATAGGGTCGCAGGTAACGTTTATTCAGTGGAAATCGCAAAAACAGACGACGAAAAGAAAATAAGTTTGTCGAAGAGAATGGTCCTATGAAGCAAGGATTAGGAACAAGGTAATCGGGAAAAAGAAGCCTTTTTGTATCTAAATTCTTCATGTGTTCAAGAAAAATAAAAGCAGCAAGCAAGTATTTATTAACGAGCATTGAAGATTTGATGGACTGCTTGTAGATATGTTCCAATAGGTACTCAAACAGATCTATTTTAACTTTCAAAGAATGTACAGAAATATAACACGTGTTCCAAATATTTATTTTCGGAATTTGTGTTTAGTTAGTTAGGGTTGTAATGATTCAAAAGCTATCGCTAAGCATATGTTTAAAACTCGGAATTTATTATTGAGCTTTCATTTTCATACTCCCTTGAAATATTTAAAACTTTTCTATAAACAATACTCTAACAATAATATTTTAAATTAATCCGTGGTAAAATTTAATTTTAAAGCTACTTACGATAGGGTTCACAGAAAATTTCCACAAGTGTTTGTCGATGTAAAAAATCAGAATTTTTTAAAGAGTTCTAAAAGTCTGACAATGTCACTGTAAATTAAAATTAGCTCCTGAAATCTTCACAAGTATCTGGATACACACAAACCTAAGACGCGATTTCTCTAGTTCTGAATATACATACATACCTGTCATCTGGGGTGGGGGATTGGGGGTGCTATGCACCAGAGCCTCACGATTTTCCTACGTCTCCCAGCGAAACTGAGAATTAAAATAGTGTTCTAAACAATAATAATGTTACACATACTAAAAGTTTACAAGCTTGTTTCCATGTGTCTGGCTAAGCATCGACTGTCGCCTTTATTAAGCAAAGACCACAGTGATATCTGTAAAAAGCCGGAAAAGTCCATTTTTGAATAAGGAAATCCCTTTCAGTCATGTTAAGACAGAGCGGCGTGCCCGGCGCCTAGAAGTCGGCTGAGACTAGGTTCAAATGGACTTGTAAATCATCAGCAATCTACTTTTGTCTATATCTAATGTAATATTTTTTATGTGAATAACTATGTATGTTTGTTTATATTAAGTTGTTCAAAGAAAAAGTAAAACGCCGAAAAATTAAGCGATCAACTCCAAGAAATGCACACTGCATTACTTCTTCATCGATCACGGCTGGAATAAAAAGAATTAAGGAAGAAGTTTAAATGGAGCAGCGGACGGAGGAAATATGCCAACCTTACAGTATATATTATAGTTTAGTGCAAGCGTGCAAAATATTATTAATATAAGGTAAGTAGATTTACAGTAACTTACTTCACTTACCAAGTAATAGCGTATTTCAAGGCATAGCGATTCTCAACCTGTGGGGCGCGCCCTCCTAGGAGGGCGTGAGCGATATATCCAAGAGAAAATATTATTTAAAAAATTGATTAACTGACTGAAAGGAAAGCACACATACCCATAGGAAACAAAATATATCTCCGCATATTTAATAACTTATTAAAGTAAAACAACTTACTTAACCAAAACATACTAAATTAAAAACAAATTTAATAATTATTAGTGACTTCCTTGGGCCTGTTTTACAGAGCAAGCTAATATTATAAGGTTTAATATTAGAAATAGTCACTCTCTGCCTGTTTCCATATTTGGTCGAGATCTATATTTTGTCTTCAAAGAAGCCACAGCTGAAAATTCAGTTTTACAAAGGTAGGATGTTGAAAATTATAACAGAATGCGAAATGTCCTTGTTTTTAGTGAAGAAAAATCATTCACTACTTCGACCCAAAATTCAAATAGGGATTTATTACTATATGAATTTTAGCTAGATATTTAATTTCTCGAATATGTCGACCTAGTAGCACAATTCATCCCAAATAAACTATCGCGAACATTTTCGACCCCCGGTCTGTTTTCTTCTTCAAGAAAAATGGCGATTTCTTCTTTTAATTCATAAAAACGTTGCAAAAATTTCCCACGTGATAGCCATCTTCCCTCGCAGTAAAATAGTAATATTGAATGTAGTGAACCCATACCTTTAAAAAGTGTGGAAAAGATTCTCGATTTCAGGGGTCTCATTTTTATATAATTTACTACGGTTACAACCGTAGTTAACACAATATACAGACTTGGACTCATTTCTTTCGAAGCCAAAACTTCTTTGTGGATCATGCAATGTGTTCAGATGCATTGTTTTACAAGTGCTTGTATACCTCGGAATCTTCCGGACATTGAACGAGCACCATCGGTGCTTATTCTGACGCCATTTTTCCACTTTACGTTTGCCTCGTTCATAAAATCATTTAAAATAGTAAATAATGCAATCACTGTTTTGAGTTCTATTGATTTGCAGAAAAGTAACTACATACTTTTCTGCAAACTATTCTTATACTATTAACATATAACCACAAAATCGAAGATACCAATGAAATGACCATCTTTGTTACTATCTATTATTTCCACAAGCTATATTGAGAACAATTTGTCACGCAACTTCGAGAAAAGCTGACACTATACAGTATCATTTGAAAGATATATGGACTGCAATTGTTTTGAAAAATTACCTCCAAACACATTTCTACTATCTCAATTGCTGTAGGCAAAGTAAGCTCTTCACCAATGGCGTGAGGTTTTAAATAACTGGCTATTTTATATGAAAATTTGTAAGATGCTTTTCTTATTCACAGACAAAGTTTCTTTTTTTTTTTTAAAAAAAAGAAAAGATTTTTGTTTTTCATCTGATTTTAATTTTATTTCGAAGAATTCTTTGGGTTTGTTGACGCTCTCACTATGAAGCATTTCCAAATGTCGTTTTAGTTTATTCAGTTTCATGCTGTCTGCGGTCAACATTTTTGAGTAAATAATAAACAAGGGCCTTTCTTTTTCATATACTTCAGTACTGTTAAATCCAAAATTGAAGTATTCTTGAGAATATTTTCTTGATTTTATTTTCTGAACCACGATAGTTTGTGTTTTTGTTGAGGCTTGACTATCATCCAATGTTCATTTACTTCCGTTAAAAAACTTTCCATGAGTCTGCATAAATCTACTACCATCAATATTTAATATGGTAAATTGCACTTAACACGGAAATATATATAACATACACATTACCGATAGATTCTATAGCAGTAAGATATATATATATATATATATATATATAT
>JAPMOQ010013537.1:302377-355279 GCA_026543055.1 Argiope trifasciata
CGAGAAGGCATTGTTCGAATGGATTCCTTTAAACAAACATTACTTTTTTTTTCTCCTTTCTTTAGTCATGCTTCTGTTTTATTTCTTTTATTATTAGAAAAAATGTATTCCCAGTTTCTAAATTTAGCTCAACGCATCTAGGTTAACTTTCATTGACGAATTTTTATACTATCATATTGTTTTAACGTTATCTTCCTTTTAGCTTTCATATCAAATATAATATTTAAAATTCCCTTTATCTCTTCACTGCCCGCTTAGCAAAATTTCAGATGTGATTTCCGGCCAACGTTGGCTTGCTTTTTACTCTTTTTTGTCAGTTAGTTGAAAATAATTCAAAAACAGAATTCAAAATACTCAATATACATTATTGTTGTACACATTTTATTGTAACCGGAGGGGAGGGGCTGATGAAAATTATGATTGAAAACTAAGCCATGAATGAGATGAAATGAAAATGTTGTTGAGAAATTTGTTGAGGAAATGTTGAGAAAAGCTGGTATAGCATTTAATAATTCACTCCATAAACCTCTTAATACCGTTAGATATAACAATGTGTGTGCCAAGAAAATATCCCAATGGGAGTCAAAAAAGAAAATTATCAGAAAAGAACGGAGAAGAAATACTAAACTCCAAGAAGTCATAAGTAGATCTGTTTTCTTTGTTACGAAGTTATACTGGTAATAAAATTGCTTCGTCTTCAGAAGTTGCTATTGAAACTTTGACCGGGGATGAAAGTTCCACGCAAACTACACAGTCTTGCAAAGAAAATGTTGAAACGGTGATATTTGTCGAAGAACGGTGTATTTGTACAAATATGATCGAATTAGAACATAATTACGAAAATTACAATAACGAATATGATTAAGCGAGTAAAAATGATCGTAGTTTATGGTCAAATATGATAAATAATAAATTTACGTGTTTTTTTTTTTTTTTTTTTTTTTTTTTTGTAAAATCGGACTTGCACAACATAAAGGAGTTTTTTCTAAAAATGCTGAAAGTAAATCATTTCTCACTACATACTACTTTATAAAAATGCCAAATTGTGAGATCCAACTTCGAAGCTTTTTAATTTATTCAAAAACGCAGGACTCCGTATTTTGTTTTTGATCTTAACTTTTTTTCAAAAGAAAAAAAATGACCAAACTACAAGATTTATATGTGGCTATGGTAACTGGAGAAATCTGTCAACTGTAATCCTAGATCATGAACTTTCTAGTTGTCATTTTAATTTGTTTGTTGCTTGGAAAGAATTACTACAACGACTAAATTTGTGTTCGACTATTGATAAAACAAATCCAAAGTAATATAAATAAGGAAACAGCCCGAGTTAATTACCTTTTTAAAGAATCGTAGATGGGATTCTATTTTTAGCGTGTAACAATATTCCACTTCTTGAAACTCACGAAATAATAGGAAGCTTACTAAAGGAAAATTTTTTAATGTAAATAATTTAGTTTATGCATTACAAAATCAAATTATTCTTTCCTTTGGAAATGTTCTTAACAAAATTAACGATAATGTAACTGCAGCTACGTATCACAATATCTAAATAGATTCTATTTCTGATATATTCTATAAAAAACATACTTCAGCCTTTATTAGGTACAAGCCGCCTTTGGCGACCAGCTGGTTCGCCATGAGTAATACGTTCTAAATTTTTAAATTCAGTCGCATATTCATTAGCCTTGAAGTAATTCCGGGCATTGATTGGCCTGAAATTAAAAATGTTTTTTTCCGTGATGCTGCCAAAATATTAAATGTTTTTTTTTAAAGAAAGCGAAAAAGGAAAAAAGATATTGAATAAATGATTTAGATGTTGCAAAGGATTATAGAAACCTTGGCTTTACATTTATTTTTTTAGAAACTATCACATTTTATAATGGAAAAAAATTATGGAATTAATGATACAGATATTGCAAACGATTATAGAAATATGCCATTAAATCGGGATTTCAATGCATATCCTGTCTAAATTCAATCAGGTTTACCATAAAGAAAGAAAGATTTGTTAAATAAATGATTTAGATATTGCAAACGATTATAGAAACTTTTGCGTTGCATTTATTTTTTTTAGAAAATATCACATTTTATGTTTCTTTTATTTTATCCAGTCACGTGTAAAAAGTATCATTTCTTTAGACTTGATTTACGATGATAGTATTTTTTTATTATTTGAACTTCCGTCATTATTTTATTTTATTTTATCCAGTCACGTGCTCAAAAAAAAAACATGGTCAAAATATTTCTTTAAAAATTTGTTAAAAATAGAGGTTTAAATTATACATTATAACACTAATATAATTAGAAAGCTAATTTTTTTTATCTTTAAATTGATGTTAAAATCATGTTTATGCGATAATATTTTCGGAAGTTATAGCGGAAAAATGTCGAAATTTCGCTAACATTTTAATTTATTCGAATTCTAATTAAAAATTCGAAAAAAGGGCTCCGAGGTGCACATTCCCGATCTCCAAGGTATACATGTACCAAATTTGGTAGCTGTGAGTCCAACGGTCTGGCCTGTAGAGCGCCAACACACGCACGCACACACACACACACACACACATTGAGCTTTATTATAAGTATAGATATACATTTTGCAGAGAATGATTTATAAACCATTTAAAGGGTTTATTGAAGTAAGTGGTGGACAGGAGAAGGACTAGCAAAAGTTATATTCGGAAATATAAAGTGAGCTTTATTTAGATATTATGGATTGTAGTGGACAGGCATACGACAACGGCAGAAACTCGAAAAGGAAATATAAAAGTGTAAAATCTAGAAAAATTTCTTTCTTGTTCTCATGCAATTTATGTGTGTACTTGGCTTATCATACCCTTTTAATTTATTACTTTCTGATATCGCTACCAGCAGTATATGTAAATTTATTTATTTATTATTATTTTGGTAATTGCAAGGTTTGTATTGCTTATTTTCTGCATCTACAAAAACATGGGAAAACTCTACAAATGTATTTATACATTACTCTCAAACCATTATGCAACACTCGTTGGGAAGCCAAAATAGATAGGGCAGCAGTGTATATACAGTTTAAGGAAGCGTGTAACACCCCAGAATTATTTATTGATGCAAAAAGTAATATTACAGCGGTTCCGAAACTAAAAGTCTTTTGGATTCAATAAAGAAATGACATTTATTTTATGTTTAATTTACAATATTCTACAAAAAGTAGTTATTAATAAACTAGTTGAAATAAAAATAATAGGTTTCGAATGGGCTTTTAATCTTATACTATAATACGAGGAATGGTTGCCAAGTCGAAAATTGCCCCAGAATTAATAAACTCCGGTAAACTTGGGGGTCTGGGGTTTTTGGCCACGAGGAATCGATTGGCGCTGGTTTTGAAGCGCTATGGTTGAGCAGTTCGGAGTTACAGTTAGGATATTTTCAAGCTTTATTAGTTCGGCATAATGGCTAATAGGTTTCAAGCGGTAACGTGCTGCCATCTATAGCCAATATGGTGAACTAATAAAGTTTCCAGAAGATGATCCGGAACTCAAGGAACTGATCTCGAAATGGATGATCCATAACCCGTGTGGTGATATGAACCCAAGCGCTCCGTGCATGGTCAGCAAACATGGAAGAGACCAGTGCAGATGGGGATTTCCAATGGAACATCAAGACATGACATCGCTGGTGGACGATGAAAAGCCGAGGTTTAACCGGTTATCTTTTCACCAATGGTTTCAAAAATTTTCTTATGGCATGTATTGTTTTGATAAATCACAATTGAAAATTTAAATCTTCGAGTTAGCTTCGATATCTGTTTTCTCCGAGCGGAGCTCGGTCACCCACTGGTTTAGTCAATAAAATTAAAGCTGAAATCCAAAATGTAAGATCAAAATTTAACTCATATTTAGATGAATCAAAAGAGATAGCACGTAATTTGAATCTTTTAGAACATTTTCTTGAAAAACGAATTCGTAAAAGAAAAAAATATATATTCCCTCCTATTGATATAATGCGTTATTATTAAACTAGATTTCTTGGAATGAACTAATGCTTCGCAGTTTTGTGCAATAGTGTAGGGCCAATGCCACTCCAATGTATTTTATTATTAAGTGTAATAAATTAATTCGCTTAAAATTTTTACTGAATTCAATTTTTAAAAAAATCAAGAATTAAAAAACTCATTCAGATTTCATTCTTCATAACACAGTAAAACAAGTAAAAACCTTTCATCAAAAATTGAAAATTTTATTTCTGCTAAAAACCAGATATTTCTATGGCAAGAAATGCAAAAAATAAATAAATAAAAGGACATAAAACAAGAAAAAAGGAATTAGACTTTTTTTCTCACAAGTTAAAATCTCAAATAAATAAAATTCAAGGGATTTATTCTTGTGACTTTTATGCACTTATTGATGAAATTCCAGTCTGTGAAATAAATCAAAATTTTCCATAACTTTTAGATACAGTCGAATCCGGTTAATTGGACCACCGGGTAATCGGACGAGCCGCTTATTCGGACCGAATATTAAAGAACCGAAACAAATCCTATGTACATAAGCCTAATATTATTCGCTTATTTGGACCAAAATTCCGTTTAAACGGACCAAAGAACGTGGCAGGGAAGATGAAAAAGAAGCCACAAGTCGCCTGTGAACAGCAAGAGGTCCGAAAGGGAAAAGAACCAGCGAGAGATGAGCAAGCGCTTTGTTTCTTAGAACGGGCAGCTCGATAGTAAGTTCTTCAAACGTTGACTGGAATTTGATAAGAACTTTTTTTTATTGTGTTTCGCACGCTGAGTATCGTGTAGATAGTTTCGAAGAAGTTGTTTGTAAAATTTATTTTTCAATGAATAAAGTTCATAAGCAACAGTAGTTCTTATTTGTATGTTCGCCATACGCGTGTGCCGCATAATAAAGGTCATAATGACATTTTAATATGTTACGTATAGCACGTGTCGTCTTGTAACATAGGGCATGTTCGTGTTATCGGACCAGCCGGTTATTAGGATCAAAATGATCGCGTCCCGATGTGGTCCGATTAACCGGAATCGACAGTATCATATTATGAAATATATGAACTAGCAAATAATGAAAACACATACATACTTATTTTAGCAAACATTTTTTTTTTTTTTTTCAAATTAGAAATTGGGTGGTCAGAACAAATTCGTAAACGTATGAGAGGCTGAAAAAGATTCTAAAACGAAACGTAAATATGAGCATCATAACAAAATTCCGAAAAATTAGTTATTGGAAGTCCATTCCGAATACGATTAAAGTTCCAATGCATTTAGAGTACTTCTATCTATGTAAGATATTTTTAGATTTTAATTTTGTTCACCATACTACAAAAATTAAACACAAAATTCTTTTTTTTAGTGTGTTGACAAAAATGGTGATTTTGCAAATTTTTTAAATTTAATTTTAGTATACGTTCAATGGAACGTTTGTCAAATTACGCTTCATGATTCCTGATGAATTTAATTTCAAGATCAGCTAATCATAAGCAATCCGATTTGTTATGTTACGGTTCTTTGTACCTCATGCAATTTTGAAGAAGCTATGAACCGTGTGACAAGCAGGCACTTGATAAAAAAAAAACAATGACAAAAGATAATGACATTATTCAGTGATTTTGGTTTGATTCTTACGAACGTTTCAATCTTAATTCCCATGATTTTTCACAACTTTTTTATTTCAATTTTGGAACGAAAACTTTAAAATAAATATATAGCTTTAAATAACTTCTTTCTGTGAGAAGGCAACAAATATAAGAACTGACATGTATATATATTTTTTAAGTACTAAATTTTGAAAGTACCCATTCGTATCGATTATTATTTATTCTTTATATTTGACATTGTTCAGAAGACGCCATGGGTCTTTTAACAAGTTGGAATTTCATAGCAAAACAAATTTATAAAAATTATTCAACGATTTTGATTTAATTCTTGTGACCCTTTCTTTCTTGACTTCCATATTTATTCACAATATATATATATATATATATATATAGGGATTTAATTAGCGGCCATACTGTTAAATATTTAGTTCCAATTTGTTGTAATAGATGTCACTACGGATACTGCAAAATACCTTTGAACCCAAGTCCAAAACGCGTGACGTAAAAATTTGAGAGAAAGCGAACTACGCATTCGCTCGGCATACGGGCACTGAGTGGGTCATATCGTTCCGATTATGCATCTTTAAAACTCAACGTAGTTTCGCCATGAAACAAATAATTAGGCCTCATCCTTGGTGGCATCTATAAGTAAATACTTTTTTTTCTCTGTTGTAAATAGTCCTGTCATAATTGTAAATGTCTTGTTCCTTTTTCTTTGCTGTAAATAAATTTATTTCTTATTCAAAAGCTTCTTTTCCTTCATTCAGTGACCCTAGACACTGATCTAAATATGGTTGGATGGGCATTCTGTCATTATACGTCACACCATTTTGAAGACGCCATGGATCTTTTAATAAGTTGGTATTTCATAGCCGAACAAGTCTATAAAAATTATTCAACGATTTGGATTTAATTCTTGAGACCCTTTCTTTCTGGACTTCCATAGTTTTGAGTTTTGTGTCGGTTTCTTTAGTATGATAACTTTCCTACAGCGGGACTGAAAAGAACTCAAAAACGAAAACAAAGTTGCTCCGTTTATTAAATCCGAATTCTGGATTTTCTAAGAAGCATTTTTCAAGCATGAAGCTCCATTTCTTTGATCATTTAAAAATTTGTATCATTTAAACAGGCAAGATCGGCCTGGTGGTGGTTACTTACATTCCGAAAAATGCACCTGATAGAATTATTCCTATTAGTGCCACGCTACATACAGTAGCAACCATGAAATCCTCAGAAATGAAGTTTATAATATAGGCTTACATTTTATTATTACTAACTTAAATGCCCCCAAGAAACCCAATATACAAAATATTTTTTAAATTAATTTTTTCTCCGTCCCTGCTTTTATAATAGGTGACTTAAATCTAAACCACCCTCTTAGGGAATCAAATAAATCATCTCCTCTAAAGAATGATTTCAAAAATACTTAATACTTCGAACTCTACGTATGCCGCTTGTAGATCAACTTCGCTGCTTGATCTCTCAATCTGCTCAACAACTATCTTTCATGGTATTTGCTGCTAAGTTTCTGATTCGTCCTTTGAATTGAAATTTTGCCTGTCATTATTACATGGTCAATTTTAAAGCCTAGTGCAAGGTATAACACTAGGTGATTGAATAAAAACAATAGTTTGGATTAGGACTATGGAGCAATCGGCAAAAGTATTGACTGAAAGAACAGATCTAAATGCATTGGCAAGCCGGATTTCAGAAGCTATAACAGAAAAAACAGAATTAATACCCTTGTCGACTAATATTTATCCTCCTGGTGAAACCCATCTTTTCCCAATTTCAAAAATTGAAAATTCTGTTTTGAAAAGCCGATATCCGTTTCATTTCAAAACCAGAATGGATAAAGCATAAAAAATAATCAGTAAGACTTCATGTTCATATTAAAAAGGGTAATCAGAATTATTGGGATAAAATTTGCAATATTTCTACAAATCCCAGAATGAGTTATTCGATATTCAACAAGTTTTACAATCATTTAAACAGAGAATTGAATGTCTCAAATCTCTTTCAGCATAACAATCGTTTTATCGCTAATTCATCTCAGCAAAGCAATCTTTTTGCTGACAGTAGTTTCGAGTATGAGCCAATTCCAGTTGATTATAGCGAAAATCGCACGTTTTGTCTTAATACCCCTATTCATTTACAGGAAGTAAGATTTGCTATAAAAAAGGCGCGGAATTTCACACCTGGCGCTGATGTTATTACAGTAAATTGGTTTAGGGATCTTAGCATTATAGATCTAAAAAACATCACATCCACCTTTCAAGAGGTTTTTACAACATCTTTTATTTCGTTCATTGTCCCGATTCCTAAACCTAATAAGAACAAAGCAAAAATTACTTCTTCTAGACCAATAGATCTGATCTCTGTTTTCTCAAAAACTTTTGAAAGAATTTTGATACAGCGTTATTACTCATCATTTAATAATTGAGAGAAGAATCTATCTTTTTGTGAATTGCTTCCTATCCTTTAGGGACAATCAGATTGCAGCATATAAAATCCACACAGCTATTACAGAAGCCCACAATCCAAAGAAATATTTGATCGGAATTAGTTCATATTTAAAAGTGCATATGACTCAGTTTACATTGATGGTCTTATGCTGAAATGCCTTCAACTTGATGTCAAAAGGCAATATTGCAAAGGTCAAGCATAGTTTTCTCCAAAACCGAACTTATCAAATCCGTTGGAGAAACTCTCTATCTAGAAGAAAAACTTCTCAATAGGGTTTGCCTCAAGGTAGTGTAGTCTCACCCATACTTTTTGTAATTTTTCTTGCGGATTTCTTCAAAACTCTCGATGTTGATTTGGAATGCTCAATTTTCGCTAATGACACTTTTACCTTTTGTGCACATACATCTTTAGAATGCATTTCAAAAAAGCTGCAAAATGCAATGGAAAACGTCCAAAAACGGTGCAATTATTGGAAACTTAAAATCAGCTTCGAAAAAGGCTCTGTAGCTGACCGATCAAAAAGGAAACTACAATCGACTCCTCGAACTACATATGTTGGTTTTCCTCTCCCTTGTAAACAATATATTAAATATTTAGACATTTATTTTTCCAAAATCAATCAAAATGGGATTATATTAAAACATATTTGACCTAAAGCACTTAGAAAAATTAATACTTTAAATTTTATGGTGAAATAAAGCTTACGGACCCCGAAGAAAGGATAGTAGTCAATACATACATAGTCAATGCATACAATTACATAGTCAATAATAGCATTTTAAATCTATTTTATTAGAGCAGCTTGGTTACCAATAAATTCTCCGAAATTCAATACAAGCTATAGCTCTTAAAATAGGACTTGGGCAGCCTAAATGGACCCAAATACTGTCCTCAGGAAAATTGCGGGTCAGGAAATGCTTTCAGAAAAAAAAATTAAGATTACTTGTACAATTCCTTCTCAGTGAATTTGCCAATAGCACTCACTCGCCTATTTATCATCATAATTCCAATCCCGGGGGCAAATTAATTAAAAAAGAAGAAAATATAATTGAAAATTTATTTGCAAACCTGAATGCTACTACAAATCATATAAATGCTTTGCAGAACTCATTGTCTTCCAAAACAATTTTTTCGAAATTCATCTTTCAGACCATAGTTTTTAAAATAAAGTTATTCCTAGTTACATGATCAAGAATTTCTTTGAAACTAACTGTATGCAAACATTTTCAAGATTATTTTATTACCGTTACGGACGCTTCCAAATCTTATTCTTTCATATCTATTGTGGCCATCTCATTCGTTAATTGAATTCACTCCATCAATTCAATATTTACAGCGGAAGCCTTGACACTTTGTCAAGCTCTGGAAGAATTTTCAATCACTGGAAAAAATCTGCTTTTGTTCACAGACCACTATTTGGCCCGTCAAGCTTTAATGCCTTACAATCAAATCTTCAAAAGTCATTCATAGATTAGCTAGAAAAATTCAAGCACGGGAAGATTAAATCAGAGAATATGTTTGGTACGATCTCCTGGACATTTACAGATGGTTTCGAATGAAAAGGCGGATGTACTTGCAAAAATGATAACGGTGTCGTACCTATTGCTTGAGTGGATTGTTTCAGATTTTCATTCAGATCGAATCATATTTTCCAAAATAGCAAATATCAAGAATCTATTGGCTATGTTCCCATGATGTTTTCCCTTAATCCATGACTCAAAAATATAAGAGAAGATATCATAATTGCACAACTTTTAATCCAGATGATTATAACTTCAGCTCTGTTGAATAGAGTTGGACTACACAATTATCTTCACTGCCAAGTTTGTAATCTTGTAAATAAAATTGAATATATCTTGTTCTGTTCCAAATACACAAATCATAGGTAAAATCTTTTAGCAAAACTTAAAATTGATCTCCATTCTTGTCTTTCTTTCAAAATGTTTATTCAAATATGCAGTAATCTTCGGATCCTTCTTCAATCTCTGAAGTTTTTTAACATTTATATTGAATGAATTCTTTTGGAACTAGGGGATAGCGGCTTCTGTTGCCAAAAATTCCATTATCATCTCATCTCATGCAATAAATAAATAAAATGTAGAATAATTAATATCTCATGATCAAAAAAAAATCATCGCAAAAAAAGGCATTTTTTTCTTATTGCAAAAAAAGAAAAAAAAAAGGGGGCTCATAAATAAATAAACTTGGAAAAATATTCTTTTTAAGAAAAGTCATTATCAGAATTTATAAATAAACATTATAGATTTAAAAAAGATAACAGTTTTAAGAAAATGTGACCCAGAGAAAAACGATGTTTGAAAATATTTCTTTATTCAAAAATGAATTATCTATATCAACATAAGAATTGTATTCATAAAAATATTTCTAGAATAAAGCTGGACATACTTAACGGTCTTTCACAGCATAATACAGGCAAAGTCAAAAAAACGCATTCACATATTTAATTAAAAAAATATATGTATAAAATATGACATGTGATTAACAAAATAATTATTCTGTGATGAATTCATCAAAAAATTCTATCTTTACAGAATTCTGGGGAGTTTAAGGTATAACAACAACAAAAAAATGTAGAAAAAAAATCTTCAACTTTATAGAATGTAATAATTATTTGACAGTAAAAAGTCTCCCTCTCAAAGTCTTTTAGTGATACAAATACACAAAATATAATAAGACCACATCAGCAACAAATGCAAACAGAGAATAGGCAATGCTTCACAAAAATATAGTAGACTAAGTGATTGCAATTTCATCTGTCAACATCATCAGCAGAATTAGGAAATAAAAAGAATTATGTCAATCATTTTAGATAATTTAAAAGATTTCATAATAATAACATATTTGACATTTTCAAGGCATATATTTAATTCACTTGACATCAAGAGATAGTAATTCAAATGAACAGATTTTGGAGTATATTTGTGGAGTTTTTGATCTTAAAAACAATTTTCTGATGTATTCTTATAATTCAAAGACAAACAAATTCAACAACAAAGAGCAGTGTTACAATGCCACACTTTGGATTAAAAAAAACATTTTGTAACACACAAAACCATTAACCATTAACCACATTTAACCATTTTTTAACATTTCAAATATCTGTTTTATTTAAAAATAAAATAACATCTATTTAATTTTTTTAAAAGATTCTATTTTATGTTCAGGTGTGAATTCAAAAGGAAAAAAAATATCACAGAAGAAAACTTTTTTTTATCTGTAGTTAAAAATCATTTTGTTCAACTCTTTATTTGGCACAGCTGATCAAAAGTGCATGTGTTTTTAGAAACTCTTATGGAGATCTACAAATCCAAGTACATTACATGAGTATTGTAAATATATCACCAAAGAAAATTTTTTTAATAATAATTGAAATGAACTTCTAAAATTAATTGAATAAAAATAAAATTTTAAAATGCATTACAACTTATCTTACTAGTGAAATATGTACAAATGAATTTGTTTTTACTACATTTTGTTTATCATCTGTTAATAAAAGAATTAGAATATTTTACAGAGAAACACAAATGCTTCCCAGTTTATTAAATATATTTTAATTTATACATAATATTAAAAAACGCATATTTTTAGTCATTCTAAGATTATCTTATCAGGGAAATAAATAATTGGCTCATAAATAGTTATATTCATTTAAAAATTTCAATAAAGAATTTCAAAAAGTAAATTAGTTGAGAACTGAACACTGAACTAATCATTTAGAACATAATTTTTTTTCTTTAGAATATAATTTTTTTCTTCTAATTAATCATTTCGAATTGTTTCCCCTAATGAACTGAAACGTTATTTTTAACGCATTTGACATAATATACATATATTAATTAGAAAACTGATGTCCTAGAGCTTTCACATGCATTGCATATTTTCCAGATGAACCTATTTTATGTAATGCGATTCCCAGAATGTGTCTTCGACCAGATCATGTTTCATAATTATGAAATTTAACATTTCTATAACTTGCACCTGACAACATATTAAATGTCTTGAAGTGAAATAAATCAGTGTAAAGGTGGGCTCACACGAGGCTAACTATTGTGCGCAATCATTGTCTCTCTACTGTTGTCTACTGTTGTCTACAACGTCGTTGGAACAATGGCCAACGGTTTTCACGACGGGACAACTATTTGCCATTGTTCTGTTGTGGTCACGTGATTTTTCGGAAGTAGTTGTGATCATCTATTGCGCGCAATAGTTAGCCTCGTATGAACCCACCTTAATAATCGAAGTTTTCATGCGTCTCAAGCTGTTTGCCTGCCAATATGAAAAGGGAAAAAGAGATATAATTTAAAACTATTTTGTTTTAAAGGTTAATATGCTTTAAACAATGGATTTTTTTGTTTTAAACAATGGATCTAGCCCTTTATGCTTTATAGTTATCGAATTGACTTGCACATGGATGTATACACAGATAACTTTCTTTGAATGTATTTGAATCAAAATTTTATATTAATCTACATATTTGGTATACATATCGCGTATCAAATTTAATAAATTTGGCTCAATCCGTTGATTAATTTATCATGCTCACAGACAGATATAATTCCAAAAATGCTCTTCTTTGGAGACTCATGAAGTTCCGAAATATGGGGATAGTCAATACCTTGAGAGCACATTTTTGGACGAGAACAATATTTTGTCTCTGTATACAAGAAAAAAAAACAACTTAAAAGTACATGTTCCATTAAAAGTTATTCATTTGCTTCTTTTTGATATTCATCAGTACACACCACTGGAAACAACGCTATATTAAATATTATCAGGGTACGTTATTTGCACTTTCTACTGTATGTATTGGTAGATGTGCCCTTAAACCTGCTGCGTAAGAAAATGTTTTACTACAAAAGTCACATGCAAACGGTTTTTCTTTTGTATGCATCCGTAAATGCGTTTTTAAATTTGCAAATTGAGAAAATGCTTTATTACAAATGACACATGGGTACGGTTTTTCTTTTGTATGTGTACGCAAATGTACATTTAATTTCGATTTTTGTGGAAATGTTTTACTACATAAGTGACATGGAAACAGTTTCTTTTCGACATGCGTACGTAAATGTATTTTAAAACAAGACTTTTGCGAAAACTCTATATTACAGGTGGCACAAGTGAACAATTGAAGCTTTGTATGTATCCGTGCATGTGCCCTTAAATTAGATCTATTAGCAAAAGCTTTATTGCAAACGTTGCATACATACGGTTTTTCTTTTGTATGCGTCCGTAAATGTATCTTTAAACGCTCCTGCAGAGAAAACGATTTACAACAAAAATTACATTCATATGGCTTCTCATTTGTATGTGTACGTAAATGTAATTTTACGTATGATTTACTAGAAAATACTTTATCACAAATATCACACGCAACTTTCGGTTTTTCTTTCATATGTGTTCGTAAATGAATGAATAAAGCCGTATTATTACAAAATATTTTATTACATACATCACATGTAGGTTTCCCATTCGCATGCGTTTGTAAAGGTGCCTCTGAAGGAGATACCAGAGAAGAATCTTCATCGCAAATGTCGTTTGAATTTGGTTTTTCTATCGCATGTGTCTGCAAATGGTTTTTCAAACTTTTATTCCGAGAAAAAGTTCTACTGCAAATAGAGCAAGCATAAGGTTTCTCATTTGTATGTGTCCGTAGATGTATATCTAAAGCGGATTTCTCAAAAAATGTTTTATTACACATATTGCATACAAATGGTTTTTCGTTGGTATGCGTTCTTAAATGTCTTTTAAAATTTCCCCTTGCTAAAAATGTTTTATTACACACGTCACATATAAAGCGTTTATCTTTCGTATGCTTCAACAAATGTTTATCTAATTTTGATATGTTAGAAAACCTTTTATTACATACATCACATGCATAATGTTTCTCTTTCGCATGCGTTTGTAAAGGTGCCTCTAAATGAGATACCAGAGAAAAATCTTTATCGCAAATGCCGTTTGAATTCGGTTTTGCTATCGTATGTTTTAGCAAATGATTCTTCATATTATGACCCTGAGTAAAACTCTTACTGCAAATGGGGCAGGCATAAGGTTTCTCATTTGTATGTGACTGTAAATGTCTATTTAAAGAGTATTTGTCATAAAAGGCTTTATTACACTTATAACATACAAATGGTTTTTCGTTGGTATGCGTACGCAAATGTTTTTTTAAATTTCCTCTTGCTAAAAATGCTTTATTACACACGTCACATACAAAGTCTTTCGTATGCCTCAACAAATGCTTATCTAATTTTGATTTGTCAGAAAACATTTTATTACATACATCACATGGATGTTTCTCTTTAGCATGCGTTTGTAAAGGTGCCTCTAAATGAGATACCAGAGAAAACTCTTTATCGCAAACCCCGTTTGAATTCAGTTTTTCTATCGTATGTGTCTTCAAATGATTCTTTAAACTTCTATTCTGAGAAAAAGTTTTACTACAATAGCAGCAAGAATAAGGTTTCTCTTTTGTATGTGTCCGTAAATGTATACTTAAAGCAGATTTGACATAAAATGCTTTATTACAGATCGGACATACAAATGGTTTTTCATTGGTATGTGTTCGTAAATGTTTTTTTAAATTCGTTCTTGCTAAAAATGCTTTATTACACAAGTCACATACAAAGTTTTTGTTTTTCGCATGAGTTCGTACATGTGCATACAAGTTCGATTTGTCAGAAAACGCTTTATCACACATATTGCATGCATGCGGTTTCTCTTTTGTATGCGTCCGCAAATGTGTTTGTAAAAATGTTTTTTTAAAAAACTTTTTATTACATATATCGCAAACATGCTTTTTTTCTTTTTTACAAGTCAAAAGGTCTGTCTCTAAACTCTGCTGCTGAGAAAATGACTGACTTTTCAAACCAGAGGCATCTGGCGATTCCATTATGCAAATAAAATAAATAAATATAGGTTGTTGTTGTTTTTAAAGTTACTTTTGTGTAGTATATACTAATTGATTTGCCACAAAGCCCTCATCTTTAATTCATTTTCAGCTTGCTAAAACTACATTCTAAAAACTCATGCACATTAATGTTCTAACTGCACCAATGTATTTTTTTTTTTTTTGGCAGCGCTCATAAAATTTTTCTTGTTGAACAAATAAAATGAATGGGTCTTAAATTAAGATGTTAAGATTATACTCTGTTCTCAAGTTTAAAATTTCTATTTTATACATGAATAAGTAAATATGTTCATTAATAAACAATAAAATCATGAGACATAAATGAGAAATTTCAATCACATCTAATGAAAAAAAAAAAAAATCTTTTCTACTTTATGTTACTGAATTCTACACCTTCTGCAGCGTATATTGCAGTCTAGAATTGTGAGTCGAATTGATAGAAAGTCTGCACATATCTCCTTCCAACAGTCGTGCATCCACAATTATTTTCAGGATACATTTTGAAAACTTATCCTTCACTAAGACTCTTGACAATGCAACGTAGATTCTAAATAACATAGAATAAATTAACACAATTTGAAACAGAAAATTAACTAACTCATGTAAAAGTTAAAACAGATTTACTAAATAATAATGAGATTAACTATTGCATGCAGATCGATCGAAAAGAATATATCAACTTTAAAATATTGCACTTCCATAACAAAACAAATAAAAGTTAAAAAAAAATCCTTTTGGCAATCAACAGACAGTACCAGTGCAGCAACAAGATCAGTTCAAAATCATGTTGTTGTACATTTAATTCATAACATTTAATTTAATTTTATGTACATTTAATTCATAAAAAGTATCGAAGTATTTAGCCATTTTTTAATACACTAAAATTAGCCTATTCTAATGACATACAGTGAGCCACAAAACTGAGTATACAGCTTGACGTGTAAGGTATGATTTTATCTAACAACCTAAATTTTGTAAAAAGGAAATCGTGTGTTTTATTGTTAATACTAATTCCCCTCCTCTTCCAATGTGTACAGAAAAAAAATTACGAAATCGAATTTATTTTATTTAATTATTATTTTCTTTTTTTTTTTTTGAAAAATAAATAAATATGAGACTTGGATAAAAAAAAATTACACCACAAAATTGAGTATACATCATTATTAATTTTCATAATAAAGGCAAATTAATATTTCGTTGCATATCCTTTTGCCTAGATCACATCTCGTAATCTTTTGGGCATGGATTCCACCAGCATTTTTGTTGTTTCAACTGATATTTTTGCCCACTCTTCTCGTAAGACCTTCTTAAGATCCTTTTTTACTTGTCACATCATGTTCACGGACGGATTTTTCCAACTGAGCCCATAAATTTTCTATAACATTTAGATCTGGAGATTGTGGTGGAGTATGTAGTTGTTGCTTGCAATGGTACAACAAATAAACTTGACTATCATCGCCGTATGTTTTGGATCATTGTCTTGCTGGAAGGCGAAGTTTGACCCAAGTCCTACTTTGTTGGCACTTTTATGTAAATTATTCTTTAAGATGTCAAGATATACCATTCTGTCCATAATGCCATCAATAAAGACAAGCTCTCCTACTGCCATACAGCCCCAAACGAGCACGGAACCACCTCCATACTTAACCGTCTTTACGGTGTTCGCAGCGTCTACTTCTTTCCCAACTTGTCTCCATACTTTATATCGTCCATCATTTCCATACAAATTAAATTTGCTCTCATCGGAGAACAGAACAGTGTTCCAAAATGATTCCGGTTTTGAAATATGATTTTTTGCGAAAGAAAGCTGTTTTTTCTATTGATGTGACTAATGAGAGGTTTTCGTCTTTGAATACGGCCATGAAATCCTGCATTATGAAGAACACGTCTAACAGTTTCAGCTGAAACGGTTCTTACAATCTCTGAGGACATCAACGATGCTAGTTTTGGGACGCTTAACTTCGGATTTTTCTTTACGGAACGTATAATCTTCCTCTTTGCAGTAGCGCTTAAAATTTCCTTACGTCCTCTTCCTGGAATATTGGCCACAGATTCAGTTTTTCGATACTTTTGAATTATTTTTTGAACACAACCATGACTTTTTCCAATTAACGAAGCAATTTCTCGGAGAGATTTGTCATCTTCTGACCACCTAATGGCTAAACAACGTTCACTTTCAGAAGTTTCCTTCCTAGAGCTCATTTCATGACTTTAAGATCACAAAAACGTTAATTATGTCAGTAAAAAACTATTAAAAAGTTTATATTTGCCATGTACAACGGCAATAATAGTTTAACGAATTCAATTTTTAAAAAAGTGGTAGTAAACTGGCAATTTCATTAAGTGTATACTCAATTTTGCGACAGTTTTTCGGGAAATGTTCACATTTATTTGCTTATAAAGCAGGAGAGACAGGATTGGAGGATCGTCAAAGAAAAATTCAATTATTTCACACTAAAATTTGGCTTATTCTTCATAAAATATTTCAGACTTTCGAAATGTATACTCAATTTTTCGGCCCATTGTATATTACTTCTAATAATTAATGCTCGAATAAGTGATCAAATGATAGATGAAATTATGTAGATCATTTAGCAATATAAAACATCAGAAAATGTTCAATATACTTTTAGTACTGTACAGTTTCGAAATTTCATAAAGGTGATTTTGAATCATGTTTTCTTAAAAATATACCGTATAAATCTCATTTTTGAATAGCCTGGACTATTAATAAGTGACTTAAACATCTTGTAGAATTAATGTGAACAAGATGCAAACTAAATACTTTATAAATTTCATGATTTTTAGATTACAAAAATTTATTGAAATTATAACTTTCAGCAATTTTACCAAATTGTTGTATACAGAGAAAAATTGAAATCAGTCAAACTCGAATCTAAATAAAACGCGTTTCAATTAACTGCGTTAGGGAGGACCGAATTAATCTGTCAACTGTATTTGACGAGTATACTCGTAATGAAAAAAATACATTTTGCATTATGACGAGTTTATTCAATGACAATTATTATAATTACATAATTGTTTAATTATATTAATAACTAATTATTTATCCTATTTATATAATACATAAGTTTATGACAATTTAGACGCGCATTTTCCGAAGAGATCGAAACAGCTGGTTAACTAGGGAAAACGCGTTCTAACTGACAGCGATAAGGAGAACCCATTTTATTCGTGTTTTGTCTGATTTATTAGACAACATTATTTGTATCAATCCAAAATTATTGTATTAAATTATACTTAGTACAGCCGTGTTTTAAAAAAGAATCAATCATTGGAGAAGAGCAAATAGTTTACAGTAAACTCTCACTACAACGATACCCGATACAACAATAACTCCCTCTACAACAATGATGTTTTGTGGTCCCGGTGATTTTGCATACAAACTAATGTTAATCTCCCCTCAATATTACGATATTCTCTAGAACAATAAACCTCTGTAAAACGATTTTTTCAATCTAAATTTCAGTATTATTTTCTCCCTTTATAATAATATTTTGATTTTCAAATGCTTTTTTTTTCGTTTTCTTTTGTTATTTTTTCCGTCTATTAAGACTCATTGTGGATATTCAACTTATCCCTGAATAAATAGCTATTGTTCAGATTTCAAAACAGATGAAGACCACCCTTTTGGGAATTGGAGTTGGTGAGGGGGGGGGGGTGAAGTGTAAATGTATACCTAGTCTCATTTCCCAGTAAGCTTTGGAATTCTGATAAGGTTTAAGGACATCTGGACCTGTCTGGTCACCTTGTCAAAGAACAAGTGCCCTTTGTTAGAGGAACAGGGGGAGATGGAGGCGGGGTGTTGTTAAGTGACGTCTGAAAAGTGAGTTCAAAGGTTGTTTTATAGTCTTTAACGATTTTGAGTTCTATGCGAAACATTTGGTTTAAACTTTTCTTTCTGTCACGTGATATTGTTCCCTAAAGGCCTTATCACACGGTGAAATGTCGCCAGCAATTTTCCGTTTCTACCCTCAAAAACCGGTCAAGCAAGTTTCATAATCGACAACTTATTATGAAGATGATGATGATATTGACGATGATAATAATACAGATCCCTCGCAGTCCTTATTGTCATCCCAGGAAGCTCTTCAATCTGTGAATTCCCTGCGGACATTTTTTTCAAGCCTTCCGTCGACAAATGAAGAACATTTTCGTGCACTAGACTCAATGCATACAGTATTGGGGAACTTAACAGTTAAAAAATGAATAAACAAACAAAAATACTGGATTATTTTCAATAAAAAGTGTTTTCAGGTATGTGAATATTTCTGTGCTTATTTTCTGAGTTTATCTTATTTATTTATTTTTTTAGTATTTAAACCACTATTATTAGTATTTTACAAATTAATTTCTTCTAAATATAGACTTAAAAGTAGTATGTTATGCACTTTAAACCAATAATAATAAAAAAAACTATTATTAAATGCTCAAAATATGTGGGCCCTCGATATAACAATATGCCTCTCTACAACAATATATTTATTTGGTCCCCAAAATATTGTTGTAACGAGGTTTCACTGTATTTGGATATTGTTTAACAAAGTACCGTTTTTACAAATTACTTATTTTGACAAGGTAAACTATTATAACACTCAAGATTTTCACAGTGAACCAATTTTTTTTTACGCGAACAAAGGACGAGCCCTTTTTCAGTCCCTACTGCTCTTTTTTCTTGATGCTAAGAAACGGAATTAGAGAACTACAGCACCTGCTTTGAAAGTTTCACAAGCAATGAATAAATAAATCAATTTTAACTGGATAAACCTAGAAATCGCCCGAAAAAAACCAGTTCTCCCTAGCATTGTCAGTTAGAACGCGTTTTCCCTAGTTAATTCGGGTTATCCTTAGCGCTATTAGTTAAAATATGTATTCCTGTTAATTCACATTTTGACTGATGTCGAGTTTTCACTGTAACATATAGAGTTGCTACCAACCAAACTCGGACAACGCAGGAAAAAAACTTGTTATGCCAAAACATTTAAATTAAAAGGAATTTAAAAAAAGTAACATGTTTTTTTTAAGAATGAATTTATTGTACAGCTAAAAACAAAACCAAATAGTGCAACTCATAAATTATAATTAAAAATTTAGACATCAAAGTAAAATTTGGGCAAAAGAGTCCACAAGCCAAACTGGACCATCTCACATTAAGCATCAAATAATTGGGTAAAAATTACTACCATATTTATGGTTAAAGTTATAATTTTTCAGGGGAATTTATTAACAGAACTGTTTTATTTTCTGTGGAATTAAATATTAATTTAATGAAAATATCAAGGCAAAGAAGTCAAACAGCATTGAGTTAAGAAAATTGGTTATTAAGCATATTGTAGACGGAAAGTATGTGCCAGAAATATCATAGACTGTCCACAGAAGTCATTCAACGATTTGTGGTGGTAAGTTCATAAGCCAGATAACAACTTCCGGACACAAGCGTACACTTTTGTCTAGAAATTATGTTACACAAGGCACCCAATGGTCCCGAGTTCGAACCTCGAAAGTGCACATTGGTGACCTGGACGTAATTTGAACACGCAAGAAAGCATAGGTTAATGACATAATAAAAGGCTTCGAAACCAATAATCAGGCGGAAAATAAAGTTAAGATAACCCACAATAAGATTTTTTTTTAAAGCAGATGATCGATATTTAATCCAAAAAATTAAAGTAAATCCGTTCCTCAGAACACTTAACCTATCTATTATTGCTGAAAAGGAATTAGAAAAAAAATTTTGCCCATCAACAATTTTAAAAAAAGAACTCTTTAAAGTAGATTTCAATGAAAGGAAAGCCAGAGAAAAGCATTTCACGAGTAAGCAAAATCATACTCTCATAAAATTTAATTTCGCTTAATAAGGACTTAAATTCGCAAGGAATGTGAAAAATAAGGATTTTTCTGTTTTGGAAAAATGTATTATTTACTGATGAGAGCAAATTAGACATTTTTGGATTCCGATGGCAAGCCTTAAATCTGGAGAAAATCGAAAAAAAAAAAAGTGTTTCGTACAAAAAAAAAAAAAAAAAATGCAATTGTGAAGCATTTAGGTGGATCAGTAATGATCAGGGGCTCCTTTTCAGGCAGTCGCCCCATAACCCAGCAATTTATTCAAGGAAGAACGAATTAGAATGTATACCTCGGCATTTTAAAGAAAAAATTCAAATAATGTGTGCTGAAACTTTCTCTTTGGAACAACTGATGTTTTTATTAGGAACAAATGATGTTTTTATTTATTTATTAATGATTCGGAAGCATAAAGCTTATCGAATGAGTTCCTGACTTTTCTATAATTGTCTTCAACTTATGGACACTCTTAAAAGCCTTGATATCAATTTCATCGGAAATTTATTGGAATGCCTTAAGAAAAAAGTTTAGAAACACGCTATTCCTTTTGAGGATGAATTGAAAAAAATATTGTTGCTGAAATAAGAAAATATTGAACTTAATTTTTGTGAAAAATTTGTTCAATCTATAACTTTTGAAGTCAAATCTTCAATCTAAACGTCTTAAAGTGGTTATAATAAAACAAGGATTTGTATACAAAATAATAATTCATTAAAAATATCAAGTGGTTTTCAAAATCTTATCCGTCCGAATTTGGCTTGTACATTATCTTTTGCTTTGTTTCATTCTTTGTCATAATTTTTGGTTAATATAAATTAACTAATAGTTTTTATTATTTGTTTATATAATTGCAAGAAATAAACTATTGACAATTCATTCGAGTATATTTCTTATCATTTTTTAAAATTTTGACTGCTCCAGGATTATTTCTTTGGAATCTTAATTTGGCTTGGAGGGATTGTATAAAGTTGCCTTTGATGACCAGCTGTCCACATAAAATATTGGTAAAATTTAATTTCAGTCAAACCACTTGGACCTAATTTCATGTTTATGATTTAACAAAATCATGTTGTTTTAACAGTTTTACATACTTTATATTCATTATGCACATGAATTATTTTAATGGAAAAAAAGTTATTAAAAAAGCAGTTCCATTACACCATAGCATTACTTAAAACGCAATTGTCTGATTTACCTGTCGACTAACTTTCACGATCAATCTCGTCTTTTTTATTCGTCTTTGCCTTTTACAAAGATATTATAATGAATCCTTCTTTAGTTTTATAAAGATAGAGATATCACAATTAAATTAATTTTTCATGAAACAATGGACACAGCTTCATTTTTAAAAAAACAAAAATTTGCAATTTTATTAAATGTTGGAAATAAATAAAAAATTTCCATTTTTATCGGCAGCATCTACTGGATGCAAATTTTTCGAATCACTCTAATTGATGCAGTCGCACAAGAGCAAATTTCTAGTAAGATATGCTAATAAGATTATTCGAATTGGCATATAATTGAAGAAGATGTAGTTTTTTGTTTATCGTCGCAATAAATAAGACGGTAAAAGTGGAGTAGTAGATTGAGATGTTGTCGTCGTATATATACAAGCTTATGTGCATCTTCGATATGTTTTTCTTCTCTAAAGTTTTGGGTTACGAAATGTTAACCCCGTTTTCATAAATATTCAAGTTATCCCCTAATCTTCATTGTATGGAATTCTTTCTTGATAGACGAATGTAATGAATTAATTCAGATCAAATTTATCTCAAAATTAAGTTGTATTTATAAGAAAGAAAAATTTTATACTTTGAAACGTTGTAAAATTGATTTTTGTGCAATAATATTCAAGGAAAAACTTTGAAATTTCACTTAATTTTTAATTCAAACTTTGATTTCAATGGGAAAAAAAAAAATCACCAAGAAGTGCACGCTCCCACTATCAAAGGTATATACAGTCCATCAAAAAAAGTATAGGAACACACTAAAAATTTACAAATTTGTAATATAATATTTTACTTTACTGTACAAATGAAACCGAACCCAAACAAACAAAAAAAAAACCCAATATTATTTTGATATATATACTAATCATAATAATTCAAACATAACTCACATATTATAATATGTGACATATTATGTAACATGTCACATATAATGTAATTTTAGTTATTGAAAATAAAAGAAATTAAGGGGGGTGGGGGTGACGTGCTGAAAAAAGTATTGAGACACTTCCCAATAAAATAAGCAAAACAATGTAAAATTAAAAATGAATACCATATTGGGTCTCCCTTGTTTATTACAACCTTTCATAGTCTGTTAGACATGAATTGGACCAAGTTTTACAAAATGATCAATCGCTTTTGGTCCACTTTTTACTGAATGTTTTCTTAAATCCTGTAAGTTCGAAATTTGATATTTATACAGTTTTTGCTACAAATAATCCCACACGTGCTCGATGGGATTAAATCCTGGAATTTGTGCAGGAGTCCTAATAATACTATGACAGTGGTAAAAGGTCCATAACTTGCAAACATCAAAAACAAGTTTCGGGTCGTTATCTTGGCACACGTTAAAATGTCTTGAGATTCAAAGCTATTCAATGTACCATCAATAAAATGCAAATTCCGATACTAGTACTTACCACACAACCCCAATCTATTTTATTGCCACCCATATTTAACAATAGGCTGTACAATTTCGTCATGCATTGCTGTATTTGGTTTCCTCATAATATTTTGCCAGCCATAGGATCCGAAAATGTTATATTTGCTTTCATCAACGAAAATTACATTTTTCTGAAATTCTTTGGCAGCTTTATATGCATTTTTAGCAAACACCTGCCAAGCTTGTCAATATCATTTGCTGATATAGGGCTTTCTTTAAGGTACTCTGCCATGATATTTAGGTTTTCTTAAAACATTTCTAATAGTTTCAATATTTATAGATTTTCCGAACTTAATTTTACATTGCAGAGTCAATTTTATTGCTCTAGCTCTTGGATGAAAATAAACTTGCTCCATAATCAACCTCTCGTCGTATTCGTTAAGAGTCCTTGGACGCCCTGATCTTTCTTGTTTTCAACACTATTCGTATTCTTGAATGTGTGAATAATATTAAAAACAGTAGACTTGTTCAATTGCAAGACACATCCAGTACAGTGAAGTTATTTTCCATTTTTCAAATGACCTAATACAATATTTCGCATATCCACCAATATATCTTTGTATCTCGTCGTTTTTTCTATAAGAAATCTTATCTGTTGACACTTTTATTTTAAAATTATAGTCTAAAAAATTGGAAGGAAATTCAATTTTATTGATGTGCGATACATTTGTTAAACTTCCCAAAAGTGTTCCAATACTTTTTTTACACCTGTTTGCCTCTGAATTATGTTTGAAAAGCTGGATCCAATTATAATTTTAAAATATCCATAAAATTTTCCTTTCAAATTGAACATTAAGTAAAAATATTTTTTGATTCATTTTGTTTTTACTTTAATGTGAGACAAAGTTTCATAAATAGCTTTGTAGTTATTCATGCCAAGTATCCCAATACTTTTGAGTGACTGTATAACCAAATTTTGTAATGTAGGTCCAATGGTCTATTCTATAAAGTGCCAAAACACATTAATTCATCTTTATTAGTAGTAGAGATTTTAATCATAAAATTGTTCTATACATTAAAAATAAAAATTTATAATTCTAATTTGACGGCTACAAATATTAATTACATACCTTTATGGGAAAATATTCTTGAATTATATGAATCTGTAACATGCGATAAAATATTATGGAACTGCTCAAAGTATCTTCACTGCTTGGTTTTCCCTAAATAAAACACTGCTTTAGAAAACAAATTTAGAAGTGATAAAGGCAATTTATCAATAAAAAAATATGAGAACAGCTTATTCAAAATAATAGTTGTATTTATAACATCCTAATTATTTTATGACTTCTGGTGTGAACTTAATTTTTATTTCATTAAGTTTCCATTTATTTTTTATTTTCTTTTTATACTAATCAGATCAGAAAGGAACTATATGCATTTTGTGATAACCAAGAAAAATTAAGTCATTGCAGGCACTGCCATTAGTCAATGGATCCTCTTCAATAACAGATAGATAATGTGATTAAAAAAATAAAATTGGCTTCTTAGATCTTAAAATGTAATTGCTTAATATGCATTTATTAAAGAATCTTCTACTTTTTTTATTAAAAAAATATACAATTAGTACTAATAAAAACATAATATTGTAGGAAAAAATACTTAAGAAAATAAAACTAATGGATGAAATTTGATTTAGGAAAATATTTTTTAAAGCCAACATTTCAATAATAATAAAATTTTTAAAAAAATTAGATGAAAAATATTTTTTGATGAATTTTAATATATTCATACAAATATCAAACTAATACACACAAAATAAAAACCAAATAATTTTTTTATTATAAATTAGTTACCTTAGCTATTTTATCTCAAATAAATCATTTAGATATAATTTCACCAAAGTGTCTAACATCAACACCATGCAAATTTTATTATATATATATATATATATATATATATATATATATATCATTTTTTAGCAATGTAGCAAAGAATTATTAAAATACAAAAATCAAGAAATTTTTAAGAAACATATTTCAGTTATAAAAAAATCTATGTATAGTACTTATTATTATTATTCTAAATGAAAATGCAATATCCTATACATTGATTAAAAAAACCTTAAATAATAAACAAAAGTACCTTTTCAGAGTTTCAATTGCCCTAAAATCAATAAAATGCATTGAATTAGTTATCCCCAATTCTAGCTATCATTAACAATAGCATATAAAGTACATAGATAATATTAAAATTATACATATTTATATATATATATATATATATATATATTATTTGTTAGTACGTTGTTTGTTGTTCTTATTATTTGTTATGTGACAAAACCAGGGTAAAGAATAAAATGTCTCTTCCACCCTTACATAGGAACTTGCATTTCAAAATTAAGTTTTTTAAGTCTATCGATCAGTTGTATTATAGACATAAAGCATATTTATGTAACCTTAAACAGAGTTATATTAAATTAATTTTGATATCAAAAATATTTAACAATATAAATTTGGCTAGCAGACTAAATAATATAAAAGTAACAAGAAAAAATATTGGAGTGGTTGATATTGGTGAATTTTTAAAATGTGTGCTACCTATTTAAAATATTAGCATATTAATACTGATAAATGATTATGATATACCAGCAGATTAAATAAGTAATATTCATCTTTAAAATTTATCAATCTAATAAATTCTGACTTTTTTTAACTGTACAAAGTACTGAACATATTTAAAAATCCATTCTTAATTTATAATTTGCTCCATTACATTTACTTATCTTTATAAATATAGTTGCACTAAACTCTGCATGAATTAGATGCAGATATATTTATTGTTTTATTAGAATAAGAAAACTGGGAACTGATATTTAACCAATAAGTTAATTTTAAAAGAACAGAAAGTATTCCTTTTTTTCCTCTCTTATTACATTTTCTTCATGGAAATATGTTTTTAAAAAAATTGTCAGGATCATATTTTGAGTGTGAAATATAATTTTTAAAAGTGGCAATGTTAATTATTCCCAATAATTTAAATCATCATTAATGCTACCAATAAACTTTTTGTGATAATAATAGCAATTTAATCAGGCTTCCAATACCAGTTTGTTTTGGAGTTAATAATAATGGGTAATAATAAGAATAATTTAACTGTAAATATCAGATTAAGGAGAAAAGATAATAGAAGTGCCCTTTAAAAAACTTTTCGTTAGAATAATCGATTTCCATAGTGAGGAAATACAAGTTGACAAGTGATACATAAACAGCACATGTTTCTAATAATGATAAACAATTATTTTTTAATTTAAAATATTAACACAGTCTTAAATTTTTGAGATATAGAAATAAACTTCACTTACAAAAAATAATAATGAGCTACTAAACTTAATATTTAGAGCATTCATAACTACAATAGTACATTCCAGTAAAATGACAAGTATAGTTCGTCATTGAATTTTCATTCCCTACAGCATGATGATGGGCTACACTCATCATGCAACTAAAGTTATGGGTCGATCCTATTTTAGCCCACCTCTGACGCCAATTTAAAAATTCGCCAAATTATCAGCGATAATGATTTTAAAATGGCAACCATGATAACATCTAAAGAGAAATGCGGCAACCCTACAGAACCTCATTGGTTGATTTAAACTCCGTTAGAAAACTATTTAATCTTATTGGTACTTTCAAATACTTTCGATTTGGCGTGATTTTGAAAAATTGGCGAGATTCTAAAAAGTCGCCAGAGGTGGGCTAAAATAGGATTTTACCAAAGTTATTATTGAATATGATAATAAATTTGGTTTAAAATTTCTAACATATTGAATCTGCCAGCACTTTTATTACTTATATTAATATCATACATCACTGTCACAAATTGCTTAATGTTATAATTTCTTGATATAAACCATGACTAGATTTTGTTAAGTCAGTGGGATTTCATTCTTATAAACATTTAGTACAAACATCAGTCAGGTCAATATATATTTTTACTAAAGGGAAATAATCATGTAAAGGATAGCTCAAATTATGAATATCAAGGTAATTGGAGATTCTGAAGAATCAGAAGAAATAGGTAAATATTTACACCATACTGATAACGAAACTTATGATAGTAAAATATTACCAAGAAAATATACTAGGCAACTAGTAAATGATTCTAGTGAATATACTGGAATTATATGTCTGCTGAAGAATAGAAATAAATAAATAAATAATATGCCTGAAATAAAGAAAAGTACGAGATTGTCTGTTGTAAACACTTTGATGTTGGGAAGAATATGTACTTATCTGAAGTCACAGGAGGTTTTTGATGAAGAGTTGAATATGAATGTATGAATTGTAATAATTTCCATATAAATAATATAGTTTTAAATAACACAATGTAATTTAGTAAAATTAGTAAAAATTACAATTATATTACAATTATTAATATCATACAATTTAGTAAAAAGTAAATGATATTTTTTGCACAATGTCTCATTGATAATTCTTAATGGAATGGGTTAATAACAAAGAACACTACAAAGCTATAAAAAAAATGCCAAAGAAAAATTAAAATTTATAAAGCACAATAGTATGAGGGTATAAGCTAGAAGTATAATGTTATCCATTATATTTCTTAATTTAATACGGACTTGTGAAACTCATGGGTGACTTCCTGAAATTTAAATTAAATATGCATTTTTTACAAAAACAAATTATATAAATAATTTCCTCATTAAGAAAATGATTTTATCAATAGGTTGGTTAGAAATTTTATGAACAATTTCTCTAAGAAATATTCCAAGGAATTGGTTTGAAAATATTCATACTATATAGTAAATTTTTTAAAGTTATTTTCAGTTATCTAAATAATGGCATTAAATGTTACTGAAAACCTTATAAATAATTGCTCCAATTACTGAACACTTTTTTTATTAATAATTTTAAAATTCTTCATATTATCTAGTCTAAAGAATGTTGTTTATTTTGTCCCTAATTTATTCCAATTAGTATAAAGTTTGCATTTAGAATGTTTAAAGATTTTGACAGCTACACTAAAACACAGCATATATTTTGAATTTCTTTAAAATCATATTAATTTTTAACCAAAACTCTAATCTAAACTCATTATCTTAATATTATAATTTTACAGTGTAATAAGTTCAAATCTAATATACAGAAAAGTAACTAAGTAAATGATACGGCAACAGTTTTTAAAATATTTAATTACGATTTAATAATTACAGTTATTTTTTTAAAAAGTTGATTACTACAATGAAAATAAATGGGTCGATCTTATTTTAGCCCATCTTTGGCGAATAATAAGAATTTTTTGGCAAAAGGTAAGAATTCTTTTTTTTTAACCTTTTAATTCAAATATTTTCGATTTGGCGAGATTTTGAAAAAGTCGCCAGAGGGAGGCTAAAATAGGATTTTACCAAATAAATAAATACATAATATAATTTTCAGTAATTAATTGATTAAGACTTACTTAATAACACTTTGCTGTTCTCTTAATAACTTGCACAAAGGAATGAAGGTATGTTTTCTGGCATATGCTCCAGGAACGAAGTTCTTAGCTTTTGCCGGGTTAACAAAGATCAAAATTTCACGAATCCGACAAATCGTTTACAGCCTTTGTTTTGTAAACAAACTTGCATCCTGCCTAGTATGCGTTTAGACTGACGCCGAATATTGACTGATTGATTGAAACGGATTGAGAATAGGATTGTTGACAACAGAAGCCGTTATCGCTTAATTCCAAACGAATTCCTTCAATAAATGTTTAAAAAATTCAGAAATTAGAAAAGGACCCAGAGAATATTACATCTTAGAGACATATTTTTAAATTAATATGAATTGAATAATTTTGCTAAGTAGTTGTTAGGTGTAGATATCTTCTTTGTCATTTTGTTTCTCGTGCTGTTCAATATTCGAATACCAGTTCGGCTTCGAGTCCTATTTTTAAAAAATCAAAATTACGAGAAAATAAAATACTTAATAATATAGTATTGTCTTTCATAAATGAACATTCATATTATTTATTTCACTAATTATCATAAAAATTATGTATAATTGTATTGTTAAGTAACTGCCTTTAATTACTTTACAAAATTAATTACTTTTAATTACATTATGTTATACAGATAAATAATATATATTAAAGTAATCTGATGGATATAACTCGAAAATTGAAATGTGAATATTCGCAAAAATCTAAAGGATGAATTTTTTGACGATGTCAGTATCCTTTCTTTGTATGAAGGAAAGTAAAAGAAGAAAAAAAATCTGACTTTGAAGATGCAGCGATAACATCTTTAGGAAATTACATCTCTGTATGTTAAAACTTTGCAACCCTAATCATTCTCCGGAAGAATTTAGCTGTATTAATGTAGCGTTTTGAAGCAACACTGGGGTTATTTTGGGACGGACCTTGTAATTTTGAACCGTGGTCAGATCACGAGGAAGACACCTGAACTGGGATCCCCCTCTCCAAACTTCCACACCCCACCAGTGGGTCCCGATGAATTTAACGGATACCAGAAACAATTTTCGTCGTTGGAATCGGACCTCGAACCTGCAACTTTCCGATTCCGAAGCCTAGACTTTACCACCAGGTCACCGCGGGCCATTCTTCGGAAGAAACAAATATAAGAATAAATAACAGAGAATAGAGTTGTGCTGCATTTACGCTCGACAACTTATAAGTAGGAAGGATGAATGTTTCAAGAGTTGTTATTACGTAACCAATATTAAAAAGTCACAAATACCAATGTGTGATGACTAAAGCGAAACTGAATTTGTGCTTCTTGCATACACCCGACCATCCCGCCACCACTGAACGTAGCAGTATCGACAGGAACTGAATTTGTGCTATCATACATTTAAGTGTGTTATTAAAATATCTCCATCTAGAGTGACGACACAAACGTTGAATATTTACAATTAATTTACTTTTAAATATGACGATCGTAGATTAGCAAATATAGCGCTAATTGTGTATTTTTAAAATCTGTCGAACGCATGCTCATTTACAAAACAGAATTGAGTTTTTTCGTATCTTCTCAATTCAGTAGCAAATTATTTTAAATTGCGCGTGAGTTTATTTTTGCTTCCTTCTTGCACCACAGTACTTCCCCATCCTTAGTGATCTATCCGAACGATGGAGCAAACTTCACTTGTATCGAGATGGAATGAGGAATGGGATATCTGTCAAGTTGGGTGGCAGTATTCAGAGCTCTATAGTCCCCTCAAAGTGTCTAACCACCTGTTTTCTTTGTTGCACGATGTTACGGACTTGACTAAGCACTGCTTGAAGGTCTGCAAAATCTCTGCTCCAACATACATGAGAATTCCTTTTTTGCTATCTTGAGCTTGTCCGGTGCGAGGGGACGAACTTTTGATGTGACAGGAGGGCCTTTCATTATGATGTGATGGGTGATGCAATACTTAGGATCTTTAATCAAACAACTTGGCCTTGGGATTTCCTTTAGAAGATTAGATATTGATGAATCATATATTGCAGGAGCTATTATAGTGAGAGAAAAATTTGGAAATGTAGCTATTTTACCAAGTGAAGACAATGATGTTAGTGGGTCAGTAAGGTATTTCCTTTTCAAATCAACTGAAAACTCGAAATTTTTCTAAAAATCTTCACCAATAATAGCTTTTGAGACATTTGCTACTGTAAATTACCAAGTAAATTGACGTCGAAGTTCAAGATCTAATTGGGCATTCTTGAAGTTCTAACTCGGGACCATTAAGTCCGTAGCCGCGTAACATAACCGCAAGACAAAAATGTACACTCGTGATCGGAAGTTGCTATCTGGTTTATAAACTTACCACCACATAATTTTAGTGCTTGGGACCAAAAGTGTGAATTTTTGAGCCGTTGGTGGCAAATTAAATAAAATCTGACGCTTCATTATTTCGTTGTTTATTTACTGGAATTACAGATAGATCAGCTCCCGTGCCTATTGAAAACTGCTTGCCGATTGATTTATCATATAAATATAAGCGGGAACTTTTCTCGCCAATATCGGTAGCTGCATCAAACGATTGGCTTATTTTTTTCGCAGATCTTCCGCTTTAAATTGACATGGTTTTTGGCATTTTTTAAACTTTCCTTCCAAATTTATGGTGATACCAACAAAATTTATATCTATTCGATCTAGGTCGTCTTCCATATTCTCTAGATTTGCCGCATAATCCAGTATTTCGGGAGAAATCGTCAATTTTTTTGTTTGTTAATGCAGCTATATTTGCTTGTAATTCATCAAATTTATGGCGGTTGAATGCAGAAGTTGATGTTGACAATAAGTTAACTTTCGTTGCCTGGTATATTTCAGAAGTGCTGTAGACCGCTATAATTTTATCGACTATCTCTGCAATATTATCCAAAGTATCGTTGATTATTGATAATACAGCTTGTGCCTACTGTGGAAGCCTCTGGGCCACAAAGATTCAATAACTTTATCTTAAATACAATTTCCTGCCAAGGAGGTCGGGAAACCGTTTTTTGCCAAGTTCCAAATCAGTCAAGAGTTTTTTTTTAAATCTTGATTCTTTTGTGTCAGTTAGTTTGTTTAGCAGAGATGTTTTTAAAGTTTCATATTTATTATCTGTATGAGGATCGGACAAAATATCGACCACAAAATCTAAAACAATTTCATTTAAAACATAGATGACAATATTGTATTTAGTAGAACCTTGAGAAATACCACGGTTTGCAAATTGAGCTTTGAACTGCAAAAACCATAGTTTTGGTTTATTTCGCCAAAAGTTTGGTGATTTAACTGCAATTTAACTGACTTCACGATTTGGAATATCTAGATTTAAGGCAGATGACTTTAATTGGTTCGATACCATTTGCAGAGATTCGATAGCCTAAAGAATTTCCTTCGGTTTGGGAAAGTTTGCATTTTGAAGCCTTTTATATCAGACCAGCACTTTGAAGACGTTGAAAAACTTGCTCGAGATTATTAAGGTGCTGAGTTCATCCTTCAATGTGATGAGAATATCATCAAGGTAGCTGAAGCAAAAATATAAGCCTCGTAACACTGAATGAAGAAATCGTTGAAAGGTTTGAGCTGCATAGCGCAAATCGAAAGTCATTCTTGTGAACTCAAATAAACTGAAAGATACACAAATTTCTGCTTTTTTTTCTATATTAGATGATTCAATTGGAATCTGATAAAAAGCTCTTTCCAAATCAAGGGTGGAAAATATTTGCATCCTTATAAATTTTGAGTAAAATCTGTAGATGCAGACTGAAAGTCCAGATCTTGTTATAAGTTCAGGAGCAGCAAATCTCACTCTTTTGTCATTGGTGACTTGCTTGGTAGAAGGAGTTTCTGAATTCACAGTGTGTTATACAGCTACTAAATTCTTTTCAACAGTTGCTAGAATTTTGGAAATCAAATCAGGTTCTGTAGAATTTTCAAAAAAATAAGGCTTTAATCTGTCTATAGAAACGTTGAATTCTTTCTGATTTATTTTTTAAAGTGAAAACTTTATCTGCTATCCTTACAAATTTGTATGATCCATGATAAGGCAAGCTATGACGGGAACTATCAGTACCCATAAATATATGTGAAAAAGTTTTTAAGTCCTTCAAAACAAATGTTTTTTGGCTTGAATGATTGTGAAAGAGAGTGGGATTTAAATTGTGTACGATGCTTTTTAAATTCAGGATAAACTCAGATTGTGGTTGAAAGCTTGAATTCTGAAGAAAATCCCATGGTCATTTTTTATTTTCATCATATACGAATTCAGCCGGGATGGCTTGAAAATCATCAAACATTGTGCGTAAATCAAGCAAAATGATTGGAAATGATTTTGTCTGGCTTTGGCTCTCATGGCACATGATACTGGCTTTCAGTGTACGGTACCAACGTTCAATACAACCATTAGCTTGTGGGTGTATGCGGTTGTTCTATTTCTTTTTAAACCAAAAACATTTGTAAGTTCTTCGAATAGTTGAGATTCATATTGAGTACCTTGGGCTGCTGTAATTGCACTCAGAATGCCATAAAGGGAGATTCAATTTTTTAATAAAGATTCAACATTTTAATATAATATTTTTTAATTACCGAGCAATGGCTGTTTCTGCTCGGATGTCTGGTATAAAATAGCCTCTGCCCATTGTGTGTGGTGGTCAATTATTGTAAGACAATACCGAAATCCTTCCGATGGTGACAAGGGACTAATCAGATCTAGGTTAATTTCTTGAAATCTTAGGCTTACTGTAAGATAACTTTGTAATGTTGTATGGACATGTTTAGTTATTTTGGATTTTTTGCACTTTAAACAGCTTTTTGTCCAATTGCGAATATCTTTGTTGATGGATGGCCAAACAAATTTCGATGAAGCTAATCTTAAAGTTACTTTAATTCCGGGATGTGATAGGTCATGAACACTATGATATACTATTTTTCTGAAGTTAATTGGAATAAATGGTCTTTTACTGTCTGTCCATCACGAGAACACTGCTAGACGATCGTCTATGTTTACGGTAGGCGTTATAGAAGGGAAAGAAGGAAAACTTCATTTTGCAGAGGTAGAAATTCATTCAAGTTTCTCAATTGGCAGATTTAGAGCCAAACTGCTATATTATGTATTATTGCATTTAATTTTTGCAAACAAATTTTAAAAAAATCACAATAATACACACAAATTTATTTGAGTACTCGAAATATTGAAAATATCAGATATTCCTGTTATAAATATACAAAGAATAAAGCATGTCAAGTAGAAAAATTGAATAATTATTTGTATGTCTAACGATTGCACAAGAAAAAAATTAAGCAGTAAAATCATGCAAAACAAAAAATTACTCATCATAATTTCCTTTGATTTAAATTTATATAAAATATTAATATAAAATTCTCCGCAGCAAACGCGTCTAATTTAACATAAAAACAATAACATAATTAATCGTAACTATTTCATAATTTTCATAAAAAGTTTCTTTTATTCTGCTACTAGCCGCCTTTGGCGACCAGCTGGTTCGCCATGAATAAAGCGTTCTAAAATTTTCAATTAAATCGCATATTCATTAGCCTTGAAGTAATTCAGTGCATTGATTTACCTGAAATTAATATTTTCTTTAAGATGATGGACGAAAAGTTCTAAAAGTACACCTTTTCCTAGTAATATTCCTTAATTTTATAAATCAGTCAGTTTTAACCATCGGTTATGCTTCCAAAATATTTTAAAAATTTCGATGATGTTGCCAAAATATTAAATATGTTTTTTTAAAGAAAGCGAGAAAGGGAAAAAAGTATTAAATTAATGATACAGATATTGCAAACGATTACATAAATATGCCATTAAGTCGGGATTTCAATGCATATCCTGTCTAAAATCAATCAGGTTTATCGTAAATAAAGATTTATTGAGTTAATGATATAGATATTGCAAACGATTGTAGAAACCTTTGCTCTGCATTTATTTTTTAAAGAAAATATCACATTTTATATTTATTTTATTTTATCCAGTCACGTACTGAAAGTTGCATTTCTTTAGATTTATTTTGCGATGATAATTTTTTTTATTTGAACTTCCGGCATTCTTTTATTTTATCCAGTCACGTGCTAAAAAAAACATGGTTAAAATATTTCTTTTAAAACTCGTTAAAAATAGAAGCTTGAGTTATACATTAAAACACTGATACCATTAAAAAGCTATTTTTTTTTTATCTTTAAATTGTTGTAAAAATCACATTTGTGCGATAGTATTTTCGGAAGTTATAGCGGAAAAGCGTCGAAATTTAGCTTAAATTTTAATTAATTCAAGTTCTAATTAAAAATTTGAAAAAAGGACTCAGAGGTGCACATTCCCGACCTCCAAGGTATACATGTACCAAATTTGGTAGCTGTAGGTCCAATGGTCTGGCCTTTAGAGCGCCAACACACACACACACACACACACACACATTGAGCTTTATTATAAGTATAAATATAGATAAAGGGAGACGTTCATATTTAATTATGCTTGAAATCTTTCCAGATTTATATTTATTTTTCTGATATATATACTATTTTTTGAAACACAAAATTAACAATATCCGTAAAACCAATTTTTTTATTTAAAAAAATCAAACATTAATTTGTAACTTTTCAACATGCAAAAGGTTTCTACAGTATAATTAATCTTGCAAAGTTTATATGTAAAAGTATTTTGAATTTTAAATTAACTCAAGTATTCATTTAGGCACGTGCCAGATGTCGAGGACTTAAAAGAGCGCAACTTAATAAACTCAACATCGATTTACTAGTACATTAGTACATTTTTTAGTACATTATTCTACGAAAAACGCAGTAAAAATTTGCTTTTGTATTCTAGATCACCATTTATTCGTTTCCCCCGGCTTGAAAAAGAAACATAATTATTTCAAAGAAAACTTTTTCACACGAACTGTCAATTCAAATAATAGGGAGATAATAAGCTTTTCTTTTCAATGTATATCAGTAGTCATGAGCTCGATGTTATAAAGGATCCACAAATTCCTGCATGCATTTTATCATTTCGGAGTATAAAATTCTTCACTCCCAATGTCCTTCACCTTTCAATTCAAAACCCATCAATGCCGTTTGAGACAACTTATGTGTCGCCGTTTTATTATCACAATCAATGCTTCTGAGTAGAAGAAATCTCGTTAAATACTCGTTAATAAATTTTTAGATTATTGGAATCATATCTACGAAGAAAAGCTATTGAAACAATAGGAAGGTGAAAAAACAAACCTGAACACTAAATGTCTTTTTTCTTTTTTGGAGTGAAGGAAATAAGAAATGCGTAACCTATAATATAATATTTTCTTCATACAATTACATAGATGAATAATATTTCGCAATAAAAAATTAATAGAATTACTTCTTAACGATTGCATTCATTCATTCGATTCCAGAAAATAAATTTCTCTAATCTCTAAATATTTTTATATGGTATAATAGAATTGCTATTTTTAATTTCAAAGTAATTCTTTTTCTTTTAAAACTATAATACAATTTCTCTTATTATTAACACTTAGAAGAAAAGGTTAAAACAACGACCCCCCTCCCTCGCCTTTTTACCTTGACAATGATTGAGATAGCAGATAACTGAATTATACTTGTAGATTTAAGGAAATTATTCAATACTTTCGATGAAAATAAACTGAATTGTAACATAAACTTCTTAAGAAAATAATTAAATTCAAAGTTCCTTGCAAGAACATTTTTAAACAAATCTTCAAATAAAGAATTCAAAATTAATAATTAATTAATTTTATACTATAATTTGCTTTAAAAGTTTTAATTATTTATTGTTTTATAATTATGATCTTGAAATGGATTTCTATATTTTCTTCCATACATCGATCAATTCAAAAAGATGATCTTATTTATGTTAAAAAGTTATGTTCTAATTTATGACAATTATTTTATTAAATTTCAGTTCATAACATTAAATAAAAGTTATCAGAAAAAGGTATAAAAGTATGTTAAGCTATAAATATTTTTTAAAAGGATTAGTCTTCAGTTTTAGTTGAAAATCATAATAATGAATACTCTTATAATTATATTTTGCTCCACAATGTAAATCATTAAGTAATAATTATAAAATAATAATAATGTAATCACTGTATACAAAATAGAAAAACAAGATGGATGGTTTGGTTTAGTTCAGTTTAGTTATTTTAACGTTTCGTCGTAAAGCAAAACAAGGGCTATTTTAGGACAGACCTCGTAATTTTGAAACTCGGTCAGATGACGAAGATGACACCTGAGGTGGTACTCCCTTCTTCACACCACACCACAAAAGCGGGAGGACGCAAGATGGATAGAAAGATTAATAAAACATAAAAGAAGAAAGCTAAGCGAATATAAAGATCGTGCAACTGCGGCTAAAGCGAAAAGACGAATGAGCAGCAAGTTTTTTTTTTTATCGCTCAGATTGATGCCAAGAAATAGCATACCCCCTCCCCCCAGACTTCGACTCAATTCCACCCATTCAAAATGGATCTTCCCTGCCGAAACCTGTTTCCATAACGCCTGCCGTAAACATAGACGATTGTCTAGCAGAGTTCTTGTTGTGTACAGACGGTAGATTTAGTTGAAATTTCACAATGTAATTTATAATTAGAGTCAAAAACTGGCATTTTTTACTTTTCAATGAAGAGTTTTGAGATGAAATTATTTCTTTTAACTCCATATCTGCTTCTTGAGTGTTGGCTATGGATTCATAATCGATTTGCGATGAAATTCTAATTTCCTCGATTCGAGATAAGGCATCAGCAACAATATTGTGTTTTTTAGAAATGTATTGCATTTCTAGTGTGAACTGACAAATGAATTCTAAATGCCTTTGTTGACGTGGCGATGTCTTTTCCAAATTTTGACGGAACGCATAAAAGTGCGGTTTGTGATCCGTAAATAAAGTAAATTCAAGACCTTCTAGCAAGTATCGGAAAGGCATAATGAACGAATAAGCAGCAAACAGTTCCCGATCGTATGTCCGATAATTCTTTTGCTTTGGTGTTAAGGTGGGTTCACACGAGGCATTTTATTGTCCGCAAACATTGTCTCTCTGCTGTTGTCCCGGCATTATCCCCGTGTGAACACTTGAGACAACGCGGACAACGTTTGTCCCGACGGGACAATCATTTGCCATTGTCCCGTTGTGATCACGTGATTTTCCGAAAGTAGGTGGGATCTTCTATTGCGGACAATGATAAGCCTCGTCTGAACCCACCTGCAGTCTTACGGAAAAGGAAACAAGTGGTTGCCAATCATTACTTACAAACTGTTGCACAACTACTCCCAAAACTACTACGGAGCCATCTGTCATGAAAGTTTAACAGGTGGTACAGGGTGAGCTAATTATGTTGCTGATTTCAATAAGTCTTTTGAAGTTGTAAAGGCTTTTGTAGTTTCGTTTGTATTTGAATGATAATTGAATTCGTATGATAATTGAATCCATTTGAGGATTCAATTATCATACTTTTTGCTACTTTCTAAGTAATCGTACAAGCTTGATGCTGAGCTGCTTGAGGAATTAATCTTCTATAAAAATTGATAATTCCCAAAATTTTTTTTAATTGTTTGATTGTTTCACAGGTACCACAGTCTGTTGCACTATATGGTACAATATTATGTGATTTTATATGATGTTATACAATATTCTACAATATTAAACAATATTGCGAATGTTAATCAATATCCTAAAATATTGTACAGTATTTGTGTGCTACTAGGGTTCAGGAAGCTTGAAATATTCGATAACATCCGGGTCACTAATGTGTGAGGACTGTTATGTAAAGATTCTTAGCAGCTACCAGCTGCTCTAGCACTTTGAATAAGTGTCAGCAGACACTTCCATTAAAATATCTTCTTTATTAGACACAGACATAAAACATGAAGACAAACATAAAAGACGCTACATCACAGTAACCGTTACAGCCATTTTTGAATCATCTCTATAAACAAACTCTGTCGAACTGCCTACGTCATTGAGTTCTCAGTTCACTGCAGTTCCTTTTCGCACTTCTACTTGCTTGATTGCGCAACAAGGACTAAAACCTGAATTCATTCTGTCACAAATTTAAGCGTTATCTTATTAAAATAACTCAATCCGGAGTAAGACGACACAAACATTTTATTATTGTATTTTTTACATTACATATAACGATCAGAGATTAGCAGAAATATCGCTAATAGCGCATTTTTAAAATCTGCCGAATGCATGTTCATCAACAAAACAGAGTTGAGTTTTTGCACAGCTTTTAAGTTCAATAACACATTGTTTTAAGTTGTACGTGAGTTTATTTTTTACTTCCTGCTTGCGCCATACCAGTGATCAATACTTTTTGAAAAGGGGTGTGATTCAAATTCTTACTGGTAATATTTCGATTACAGGTTTAGGCTCACCATAGAAAGTAACAATCGATACGATCTGTTCAATAGAAGCTCTCATAAAAGAATTCAATAATGAACAGAGAAAGTCCCTTACACATTGACACACGTTCTTGGAACAGACCTCCCACAAAGCTGTTGATATTTTAACCGCCTTATTCACCAACCATAGTTAAACATCAACTGATGATTAAGATCTGTTCAACGATGAAATCGGTATTCTCAAAACCAAACCAGTTGGCAATTTCCCTCTGTTTTGCCCCATTTTTTAATCATCTGACGACGGATGATCACATTCTGATCAATTATTTTTCCGAAACAGTTGTCGATTTGTGAAGATTTCGAAATGGAGAAGTTAGTAATGTTTAAGCTAAAATAAATCTAATATTATTGTTTTTCTTATTTAAACTGAAATCGTTATGCATTTAAACGATCGTTTTTGTTCATTACAAGAAAAGTATTAGAGTAGTATTTTGAAGAAAATAAAAATCTTGTTTAGTATATTTTGATTTTATCTAAGATAGTCTGTTAAAATTTGGCTTGAGAATACTCACTACTTTGACCGCTCAGCAGCGCTTAATCATCAACTGCTGTTTAACTATAGTTTGTGAGTATGGCAGTGGCGGATTTTCGCACAGGCTTTAGAGACGCTCGCCTTGTAACTTGAGATCTGGGGGAAGTCTTAAAACCTATATCGAAGAGCTAAACTGGCAGCCATTTTTTTCTCTCAGAATTTTTTCCCTCTTTACACAGAAAAAAAAGGAAAGAAACTAAATGAAAAAGAAAAGAGTAAACCAAACATAGGGAAAAATAACTGTGAATGGACAAAATAAAAATAAGTAATTTCAAAAGTACTGATACTCAAGAAATTTCTTAGATATCAAAAGATTATAAAATCTTGGGGTAAAAAAGCCGCAATGTTAAAACCATTTGTTCCTAATAAATTGAATATTCTTATTAATTGATGGAAAAGATGTGACAACCCGGACGAGGGACGATCTAAATGGTTTTTTTTTTTTTTTTTTTTTTTTTTTTTTTTTGTGGGAAAAGCAATGAGCAGCCACGTTTTATTTATTTATTGGGTTGTTCGGAAAGTCATTTCGTATGTTTTGGCAAAATGAAAAGAAATTTTCGTTTAATGAATAAATTATTTATTAAATTATAAAATTGCCATTATGGTCTAATACCTTTCGCCATATTTTTGGTAGTAACATGATTACACGCTCATAAAAGTTTTGGTCTTTGCTGTAAAAAAAAAAACTGATCGAGGTGGTTTTTGGCCTCCTCATTTGAAGGAAAAATTTTGCAAATCAGTTCTGGTACTGATGTACGGTTAACACATCTTCTCCACACATATTGGCTAATTTATTTCTGGCTTGAACAGCATTTTTACCTTTTATAGCAAAAAAGAAAAAAATGACGAAAATGCTGTTTATTGCTCTCCATATTTAAAAGGGCACCATCCAAAAACTACTGCGAAGAATCAGCTGCACTTTTTCAGCTTTCAAGCCTTGCTATATCAGCTCTTAAAACATAAAATGATTTTGCGGTTTAAGTATGAAATTGGGTGCGAAAAATGCAATTAAATCCTTTGTCAGGAAAAAACGAAATTACTTTCCGAACAACCTAATAATTTAAAAGGATAGAGTGCTCAAATGCATTATGAGTAAAATGAATTTTCTGTCAAATTTCAGAATATTTCTCTCATGACTTATTTCAACTTTGTTTGCAGATCCATGAGATCCATTTTCCCTTTCATTCTCAAGTCAACAATTCTCAACTAAGATAAAGGTGAGGGGAAACGCAAGACAAGAAATGGCACCAACCATTGCACCAACAAAAGAGTATGACATTGACTATACTCTTGAGGCTAGGTGGATAGGGTGATATTACTGTTTCCTAGAAATGCTTGTGTATTTTCGTTTCCTGTCGTCCACATTTCCATTAACGCATTTTATTCTCACGAGATTTTCTTTTTACTGAATTTTTGAAGATGCCAGCTTCTAAGCACATTTTTGAAGCATCAAGACAAAAAAACGCCTTTTTTAGAATTAATTTTTTTTCTCAGCTATCATATATATATTTATTCAGTGACACTTTTTAATAATTTAAAGAGAATTCCTCCAATAATTTTCAACACATTTTAATTTTTTTTTAAAAAATTAATATATCTGATAACAAATAATAGTGAAAAATGAAATGATAATTTAATATTGTGTCTTGCCATTTTTTATACTTTTAAATAAAAGAAACATTTATGAATTTTTATTTAAAAAATTTTCATAATAAATTAGGAATACACAACTATATGAATCCTTCCAGATGAAATTTTCTAAAAATATACTTTGCAAAAAACAAAAAAAAAAACCCTTTGATACATTATTTTTAGAATTTATTTCCAAAATAGAAAATAATGCAATTAAAATAATATACTTCATGTAATTTTATCAAATTTATATCACAAAAAATAAAAATGACCTCAAAAGCTTTATTACTTTAATACAGAAATCACCCGAAAGGTATATATCACTCTATAGAAGAATTACTCTTTGCTAGATGGTGGAATTTTTATTAAAATGAACTCAACTACGGGAAAGTTAACATTTAATAAAGCCAAAGAATCGTCAGTTAAGTCTCTGATTTAAACGTTTTTGTGCTATGTTTTTTTCAAAAATTCATTTTCCCGCCTTCATACTAGATTATGCAATTTTTTACTTCCTCTCTCTCTTTTTTTTTCGAGGATATTATTCGGAGGAAGGGAGCTTGACATGTATTTAAATCTAATGAATAACATATTAGTTCTAGGAATTTTGAAGTAGTCTCTTTAAATGCGTTATAATCAAATGCATGTTGTTTTTGACCAGTTTGTGTTATACATGACGCATTAATATTTACAATATTCAAATCGTGGAAGGTTTTAGAAAATTTAAGAACGGTCAGTTGTATGATTTAACGCAAACACTTTCTTCTTCTTCAAAAAAAAAAGGGGGGGGGTAGTGATTTTTTTAATTTTTCATATCGTTGAAAATATGCTTTTTATTTTTGAAAGCATTAAATATTTTGAAAGCAAGCTGAATGTTTCAAAAAAATTGCATATTTAAATAGGAAGGCTCTTAATTTTAATTTAATGCTATATAATGCTAAAAATATATATATTATTATGACTCTCTTGTATGTTCGTCCTGCTAAGCAAAATATGTGCACTCTGTGAATAAAATCTTTTTAATAAAGTTCAGAAGCACAGGCAGTAAACGAAGCTGTGGCAATCTGAGCATGGGTGAAAAACAATCATTCTTAATTAATGTTCATTATGTGATATGGGATACTCACATTTCAGAAATTTCTTACAGAAGCACTATGTATAACAGTGCTTTAAAGGATTTTTCAATGTTTTTTGAAGGCAACTTGGAAGAAAAGACCTTTGAAATTTGCATTATGAACTTAATGACAAAATATGGTGATGATATTGAAATACATTATTTCAAAGATGAAAAACAGCATTTTCTCAAATATGCAAAAAAAAAAAAAAAAAACATATATGTATAAAAATTTAATTATTTAATTTCTTCCGAAAAAAATTACATTCCATGAAAATAACAGCTATGGTGCCATAGTTCCACTGCAGCCTTTAAAAACGCATCTGCTGTTAAATAAACATATTTAATAATAGAATAATACTGGAAAACGCAGGTTAACCATCTAAAAACACACCTGCTTACAGTGAAAAAAGCATAATAATAACGCAAAACCTTTTAAAGCAGGTAAAAAATATATGCGATTAAAATATGATGATGAAAATTGCAAAGCATGCTTTATTCATTGTCTTCGTGATTTCAAGTTTCAATTATTTATTGCCTTCAGTTATTCAAAAACTCCTAACCAAAACAACATCATACTCTCACATGATTTTTTTTAAAAAAAAATAACACTTTTTTTTTTATATCATATTATGCGGATGCGAATACATTAAGATAGCCGGTTCAAAATCCTTTCTGTGAATGACGTTAATTCTCCGTTTTCTCAGATTCACAACTTTTAGAAAATTATAATACAGTTTCTTCTTATACATACATAGATAAAAATATGTATTTTCTTCTCAAATTATCTATTACAACCAATAATGTTCATAAAAACATTTACTACTTAAATCTTATTTATTTTTTTAGTATACAAAGGTATATAAAAACACTATGATGAAAAATTCAACAATTATATCAGAAATAAAATAAAAATGACAGTAAGTAAAATTTGTGGATATATGTAGCGTGGCTTTTTATGGCATTTTAAACATACAAATTAAGTGTTAATATAAAAATCAGTTAGTGAATTTTGTAGACATTTCTCTTGGTATATTAACGTATTTTTTCAAAATTCGTTATCAATAAAAAAATTACTTATATTTGAAAATATATATCAGAATCAGTCGAATGCGAATTTTCATCGAAAAAAAAATCCTTTGTTTAATTATCTTCATCTCTAAAATTACTTTCTGCTTCATTTAAAAGTCCCTTGAGCTCTGCTTTATAATGAGGACCAGTATGTTGGATGATATTTTGAGGACCAGTATGTTGGATGATATTTTGAGGACCAAGATTTAGAGACATCTGTTAAACCTTGCACAATACAGGAACACGATATCTCACAGATGTGGCACAAAGAGATAATTGAAATATTTTAAAAACATCAGCTGAAACGGGGCCTTCAAGAATGAAACAGCAATAAAAGTTTTAGAAGCTTTTCCTCTTAGAAGATAAAGCACTCCTTATCGGAGGCCCTTGCTGAAACCGGTTGAAAAAGTGCCATTATAGGAAGGTCACGAAACAAGAAACTACAGGGCCAATCCATTCAACTGAGTTAAGAATAGAATAAGGGGGAGAACCCAAAGTCTATTCTTAGTGACCTGAGATTTCCAGTGGGAAGACATAATGTGTATATGAAAAATAAGTTCAAACATCGTCATTCACACCAAAACACAAGAATAAAGTAAATTTCCCTTAAAAGGGATTTTTATAAGTGATTCGCTTAGGGATTTTTTTTTGGAAAGTTCCCCGTAGGAAAAGAAATCTTAGGTATTTTTGAATTTATACACAGTTTAATAATTTTTTAAAAAAAAGTCCTGTTGGAATAAAGAAACCAGAAAAAAGTTTTAGAATAAAGTAATAGGGATAAATATAAGATAAAAATTAGGAAATTCATTTTGATTTAAATTAAATGAAGAAATATCATTATACACACACACGTATAAATCTCTAGTAAATGTGCGACGAAATAAATTATATATATAAAAAATTTCATTTGTATTCAAATAATAAATTAATTTTAAAGAATTCTTAATGTCATTTGATTTCATTTTATTCTATTGATATGGAAAAAAAGAATGGAATATTTTTGCACAAATGTATGCGTATTTTATAATCAGAAATTAAATTATTTTTTATTATTCGATTTTCAGAATTTCAGGTGTTTCTAGAATTATATAATAAAAGTAGAGATTTTAGGCTGGATTAACCAATTGTTTCGTGCATAAAAACTTTAAAAGAACAAAAACAAAATTTCAGAATTTACCTTCCTTCCAAATGTGCGTTTTTTTTAACTTAAGGTTTAGTTTACACAAAGTATAAGACTTAACAAATGTATTCTGTAATTAAAAGAAGTTTTTAATTAATTTTATTATATAATTTTAAACAGCAAGGTGACGGACAGCATCCCGAAGGGGAAATCATCAACAGTTCCTTGAATTTAACCTTTTTATTTCTTGCGAATGCCAATTGATATGTATTATATTTTGAGGAAATATTTTGAGATCATAGAGCTATTCATGAAAGAAATTTTTTATAAAGAGTTCGTTTTCAGTATTGTAGTGAACACGTCTTTCTTAAGATAAGGAGCTATTATATTGCTGTGCGCATTCTTTCCCTTTGGGGAGTTAACAAAAGAGAAGATTTCCGGAATGCTCCATTCCAGTTTCCCCCAACTTCCCTAGACAGGTATGTCCCTTGATCAAAAGAATTAGTCAGTTCCCTTCCTGACATTCTGAGTACTTGTGCGCATTCCACGATCTCTCTATAGCTGCTTTACTAGTTTTTTTTAATATTTTAATCTAAAAGTTTGCACGATGGATGCATTTACATCATCATTATCATGCAGGAATTTTAAACTTCAAGATGCCGCTAGCATTGTAAGGTGCAGCTTCATGATGAGAAGAAATCTTTGTGCCCTGGATTTGTCCTTACTCGAGTTTTCAAATTATAAAAAGCACGTGGTTAGCAGTTCACTAAAAAACTTACTGAAGGCGTTGAAGGGAGTTTTCAACAGCGAGGAGCAAATAAGAAAATTCCTGGTGAGGGATCGAAAAGTTTTGTACAATTTACACTTGGATGTACCCCAAGGAAGAGAACCCAGCCTACGAAATGCTGAAGAATACGTTTCTCTTGATTTTCTTGTTGATTCCAAAAGCTTTCACGTTGGATCAATATTTCTTCCCGACTTTTGGCATGAAGAAAAACTGCAAGGATTTGCTATCCAATCTGTTTACAAATCTCACCATAAGCTGCTGACATTAAGTCGAATTTTAAAAAACGAAAGATCAATGTACAATGTGGAGATGCCGCGGTATGCGGTGAGGTACGACTTAGGAGCTCTATGCTTCGAATGGAATTATAATGAAAGTGCGAAAGGCGTTATTATTGTTTTCGATATTCGAGAAGCCACTTTGTATGCTGAACGACCGAAAATATCCCAGATTCATACATTTGGTGGATTTCAACCTCAAGGAAATTGCATAATACATGAATTGGTACTTGACTGTGTATTTGAATTCATACCCTCGCTTTTAGAGTATGGGTTTTCCTGGAAGTTCACTGACGTAGGATACCAACAGTTGAAAGAATCCATAATGTAAGTAACTCTTTCCTTTGCATTTCCTTCTATGTTTTATTTATTTACGAAAAAACTATTGCATTATCAGTCACCCGTTTTTAGTAAACTTTATTTTCATTAAATCATTTATAAATATAGATAACAGCCAAATTTATAAATTATTGATTTATAGGAACTTGCTTTTTACTATTGAAAAAAAAATCATGGCACGTTATAAGGATATTAGCCATGTTAATATTTTTTGAAAATGTAAATGATATCTAATTTGAAATCTAATTTCTTATTCTCTTACATGAATGTTTTTTTTTTGGTTTTTTTTTTTACATTCGTAATTTCAGAATGAAGCATACTGCATTAAAATTGAAACAATGCTAGTAAAAATATTTTTTATATAAATTATTCACACGATGACTTAGAGAGTATAACAATTTAAACTAAGAAATGAAGGATATCATTAATAAAATGTTGAAAATGACATTAAAATGCGAGTAACCATTTCAAAATTTGTTAATATTTTGATTTTTTTTTATTTCTATCGATTTACGTGTTTTTAAAACTTTCTGAATGACTAATATAAGAGAGTTCATGTTATTTGTTACTTTTCAATTATCTTAGAGCAAGCTTGAAATAACAATCTAATAAAATAAAGACATGTATTTTAGTGACCATGTCATATACAAACTTCTAACTGCTCGAATAAATTACATATGTGTGTGAGTGTGTATACCGCTATCTCTAAGAGTAATTTAAATCCTACTTATATTCCTATTTTTAAAATTAATCCCTGCTATTTTAATTTAAAATTTTCTCCTTTTTCCTGATCTCAATCCATTTTTTTTGTTGCCAATTGGCACTCCTAAAATTGCATTCTTCTTTGTTTCCTACGTCTCAAGCGAAAGGAAAATAATCCCTGGCATCTACGCAGTTGTTTCAGTAGAGATACTTAAAGGCCTTGTCACACGGCAAAATATCGTCGGCACTTTCCGTCAGCGAACGACAACGAAAGTGACGTCACTCCAAAGTTTCACATGATTGGTTCAATTTCGTTTTGCGGACAATATTTCCGAAGGCATTTTCTAGCTGGTTAGAAAAAGTTATCGATTATGAAACTTGCTTGACCGGTTTTTGAGGGTAGAAACGGAAAAATTTTGACGAAATTTTACCATGTTACACATTACACAGACTGCCTTAAGATTACCTTTCCTAAGTAGACACGATTCAAAGAAACCCCAATCAGAATCTTATAGTAAAATCACTGAAGAGAAAAATTCCTGTAATTTTGTTCTTGTACTCTGATGTCGCTGGTGCTTTGTTTCTGCGTTCTGCATATTCCAACTGCACAGAGCCAATGCATTTGTCTCAGTGAAAAAGTTATGACCTCCGTGGAAAATAAATCGAAATTTCAAGTATTTTCCTTTTGGACACATAAGTGCCAAAATATGCTTAAACAGACGCACACACATTTATATCTTGCAGCCTCTGTGCTCAATTATGATAACTAATACAACTGCATTTATTTATAACTAGCCGCCTTTGGCGACCAGCTGGTTCGCCATGAGTAATGCGTTCTAAAATTTTCAATTAAATCGCATATTCATTAGCCTTGAAGTAATCCCGGGCATTGATTGGCTTGAAATTAAAAATGTTTTTTTTCCGTGATGCTACCAAAATATTAAATATGTTTTTTAAAGAAAGCGAAAAAAGGGAAAAAAATATTGAACAAATGATTTAGATGTTGCAAACGATTATAGAAACCTTGGCTTTGCATTTATTTTTTTAGAAACTATCACATTTTATAATGGAAAAAAAAATATTGAATTAATGATACAAATATTGCAAACGATTATAGAAATATGCCATTAAGTCGGGATTTCAATGCATATCCTGTCTAAAATCAATCAGGTTTACCATAAATAAAGAAGATTTGTTGAATAAATGATTTAGATATTGCAAACGATTATAGAAACCTTTGCGTTGCATTTATTTTTTTAGAAAATATAACATTTTATGTTTCTTTTATTTTATCCAGTCACCGACCTCAAAGGTATACATGTACCAAATTTGGTAGCTGTAGGTTCAACGGTCTGATCTGTAGAGCGCCAACACGCACACACACATTGAGCTTTATTATGAGTATAGATGTCCAATTTCTTTTCCTTTCGTTTTCTTCCCCTCCCCCCACCTTTTCAATGTATTTTATATGGTTGGATTTCTAATTCCGCAATTGGATTGCAATTCCCCAATCAAGTCGAGCTCATAAAATGTGATTTCGTTACCAATTTTTTGATAAATAAAAAAGCATTTACTTTATGGACTTTATAGTTTGTATTTGCATGCTTTTAAACTTGTGTTATATCTACCGACTACAATCAGTCCCTTCCAACAACCCTCCGACACATTACGTTGAATTAAGAATTTTGATGTTTTTCACAAATGTATTGCCGATTAAAATGCAATATTTTAATCCTTTCAGAAATTAATTTATCAATTTATCATTTATTCTCATTCATTCCACCGCATAATATAAATATGGATATAAGATTCCACAATATTTTATTATATATATCAAAGTCTAATAACTGCAGATAATAGAGATATTTTTTTAAAGCAAACTTTCATCAATGCACTTAAATGTAAAATAAAGGGGAGAATCAATTCAGTTCATATTTAAGCTGTCAAAAACGAATGTAAGACTAATTCAAAATGAAAATTATTTTTTGATTTCTGATGGATTACATAAAAGGAATCGAACCTGTTTTAAGAAAGCAGGAAACTCGGAAAGTTTGCATTTTCTCCGCCCTAATATAATGAATCCATGATTTTCCTCCGAAGAGATGCGTTATAAAATAAGTAAAGAACAAAAAGTAGTATATAGTGAAATTGACTAAGGGCCCAGAAACCTCGAGACTTTTTGCAACATCTTCAGAGCTGCTTAATTTTATATTTCATCTAAATTTACGAATGTGGAGCATTCAATTAATTCAAATTAAATTCAAGTATTGTTTGAATTTTTGAGTATTATTCTAAAACCCCGCCTAATTTTCTTTCTTTCCTTTTTTATATTTTATATTACGTTACTTTGACTCTGTAAAAAAAAAAAAAAAAAATGTTGCTTTTTAAGTTCTTTTTAAATGTTCAAGTCTAGAATTAAATAAAATTTCAATTATATTGAAATGTTTAATCATTATTGTCATTTTAGTTTGTTGTTGCTTTTCAATTTCTTTACTCGCGGCGTACTGAAACTAAACCAGTTGAAAGTGATTTGCAATTTTATGTTTCGTTACTTTTTTTTTATTTATTGTTCAAAACTGCTAATAAGTAATTCCATAAATTTAAATTAATGAAATTATTACTAACTTTGTAATTTGCTGTGGAGTGAATTCAAGCTTTGAAACATACATTGCCTAATGGTCCTTAAAAGTTGTAATATGGCACTGCTCCACAAGTGAAATAACAAATTGAATGGCAAACAGCATTATAGATATGACAATTCTCAAAATCTTCTTTTCTTCGATATATCATCTCACTCTTTCCCATACCTAGTATCCATTCAGGCGTTTACAAAACTGTAAAACTGTGGCACATAAAATTAAACTATATGCTTATAATTTTTGAACTTATTTTTAATGATTATTCCTTTTTTAACACAGATTGAATGAACTCATGGAAGGAAATGAGCCAATATTTGTTGATAACGGAAAGATGAGCACCAGGAGAAGATACCTGTTGATGCAAGTTCTGCATATACTAGCCTTTGCTGATGATTTCCCGGAATTCGCAGACCACGCACTCAATTCACTTCATTTGATATGGAAATCCATTCCAGATCCAGTGCTGAGCCGCAAAGAAATCCAACATGCTTACGAAGGAGTGCTGGATGATGAGTCTTTCAATAGATTAAATAAAATCTACGAGCATTTTGTAGATGAATTTCCGACAACTGCAAGACCGTGATCACTGAAACACCTGTCTCGAGTGGCACTTAGAGAAGTGACTTTAAATAATCAAAAACTTTCAAGTGTTTCAGATGACATTGGCCTACCACGTCCCATCCTCGCCTTGCTGAGATTGGAAAAATAACTGACATTCTTTCATGATGTTCTACAAGAGAAAGGTGATCATGACTTCTAATGCATACTTAGCAATTTGATATGAATGTATAATACAGGTCTTTGATATATTCATTAGAAAAAATAGCAATGATTCGCCTCCCCCCCACTTTTTTGCACAAACTTGTTAGTTGCTCGATTTTTTTATGTACTTGTTACGTAAATTTAAAGAGAAAATTCCCTTATTTCACTGTTAATTTTAAGATTCCACATGCATAAATGTTTGTATCTGTGGTTTAATTCTTAGAATAAAAAAGTTGCAAATGCCAATTTTGTTTATATATATTTGCATTTTTTGGGCATAAAATAATTTGCGCAAATTTTTTTTTTGTTATTATTATTTTTAATTTTTTATCTCTAAAGTAGCTTTTTTAAAAATCATACGTTTAGTAAGAGAATGTTTTCGAAACCCAAAGAAAAATTTAGCATTTCATTTGTCATATTTATATTTTATATATATTGTACCATATAGTTTTATAGGACAAAGTTTCTTGAACACTGTAAGGAACTGCTTAGATAGGACTGCCCATAAAATATTTTACATACGAAGACTAAGCTTTTCTTTAATACTGAAGAATATTATTTAATTGTAATTTTTAATCAAATTTTTCTTAATTTTCTACTTTTGTTGTAAAACAGACGTTGTAATCAAGTAATGAAGCAATTTTGAGTAATTTTATTTTAATTTGAAAATTTTTACAAACAGAAAATTTCTTCAAAATCATTAGTTGTGATTGCTTCTAAAATACTTTATAAATGGAAAGTACTTTGCATCGTTTAAGTAAACTGCTGCTGATTAATATTGATTTTTTTTTTGTTTTTAACTTCCATGCTGCTTATTAACATTCCTTTTTTTGTATTTGTTTTTCATGTGATAGCGGATTTAAATATTCTGCAGGCGTAGACAAAACGCATTATGAAACCTCTTTTTTGATTATTAGCTAGTTTTGTTTCACACTTCAATAAATTTGTTACTAAATCAACATCTTACGGATTTGTTTTAAATTATTATTTTTATCTGAGTAATTTTGTGGAAACATTTTTTTTATTTAGAGTTTTTTAAATCTGCATATCAGAGAGTAAAAAATAGAAATAAAGTAATAAATTTCCTCAAAAAATAACCATAATTATTAGCTAATTTTTTTCCTTCAAATGTGAGCATTTAAGTATTGTGATAGATTATTATAAATAATGTTTATCCAAATTGCATCAAAATTTTTTATTTCACAGAAACTGACGAATGGAATGATACACAAGCAATAAAATGGTTAGTTAATGCTAAATTTATAATTATGAAAAATTTACTAATTATATTTTGTTTAAAAAGATTTTAAAAATCAGTGTAAATAGCATTATAATCATGCTTTATAATTCATATAATTTGCATATTTTACAAATTCATTTATTAGACAACTGCATGAACCTCCATCACTCTTTCCATCTGCCTAAACAGAAATACGTCACTGCCCCCACGACATCGAATTTTGTTCTAAAAAGATAAATTATAAAATTCTGGATATTCAGTATACAGTTTTGTATTTCCTATGTTGATAGCACGCAATTATTTAAAAGCTGAAGATACGGCTATTTAGGTTGTATTGTGATCAAAAAAGTACTTTTGGGATTTTTTTTAATGCTAACTGTCTTATTGAAAATGTTTTCTATGTTATCAAATTTTATTTTGTAATAAATTGTGATAAAGAATATTCTCGAAATAAAATTATATTTCACTATTGCATTTTTGTCTTATCAATTTCATGTAAAACGTGAAAAAAACGCATTTAATAGATTTTGTTGAATAAAAATAATTTACATGTAGATTATATTGTTCTTGAGATTCAGTGTGTAGTTTTATATTCTGTTTGATACCGGGTGGAGTTATTTAAAAACCAAAAATACGACTGTTTGTAAAATATTATAAAAGTGTAAATAAAGTATTACGACTGTTTATAAAAATGTATGTTTTATTTTTTGAAAAGTGCTTTGGACATTTTTTATTTATTTGTTTTTAAAGTCAACATAAATAATCTCTTTAACTGGTTTCAAGATTCTGAAATTTTAAATGTAACTGTTTTTTGAACACTTTTCTGCGTATATAGTTCACCTTGCCAAAGATTTAAATAGATTTTAACTGCATATTTGGAAGCTCCAGATTTAAATCTTTTTTTAATCTACATATTCAAAAGCGGGTATTAGAGAACTGTTTAAAGTACTTAGTTCCTTAGAACATAAATTTAAAATTATTTTTGTATTTCCAGAGAAATAAATTCGTAAAAATTACAAATTCTATAAATTTAAGTTCATGTCTGAAGTGCAAAAAATTAATATTATTATAGAATATACCCTGAAGTGACAAAAGTCATGGGATAGCAATATGAAAATATACAGATGGCAGTAGTATCGCAGCGAAAAAGTATAAATGCGCAGTTCATTTTCCAGAGCTTTCATATGTGTTCAAGTTATTCATGTGAACAGGTTTTTCGTGATTTATGGCGGCACGACGAGAATTAACAGACTTTGAACGTGGAATGTTAGTTGGAGCTAGACGCATGGGTCATTCCATT
>JAPMOQ010013537.1:355289-375996 GCA_026543055.1 Argiope trifasciata
ATCATTAACCAATAATTCTGGTTAATTCATATAGAATATTATTGCTTTTTTTTTGTTACTTTCTTAAAAACGAAATATTAAGGAAGTGCTGTAATCGTGAAAAAATTCGTGCTCGAGAGTTTGATAAAGCTTTAGACTTCTTCAAATTCATATATTTTGTGAATAAACATAAAAACCTATGTTTGGTTTTTTTTAATCTATCTACAGCCACGATAATTGAAAAACTTTTCGAGTCAGACGATGATATTTGATATACAGTCTTTACATCACTTAAAATTTGACTTTTCGTCAATTTTTTCACATTCGCGATAACGCAACGCACTGTTTTAAATTTATGAAATTTAATGAATGATTGTATGATTACAATTGTAGTTCTTTGTCTAATTTTGTTTTAATTGATTGGAAACAACGCGTCTAAAACAAATATTCTGTTTCTAAATTCAAGGGATTATATGATGCTTGGATCGAACTATTATACGATAAATTCAGCACAAATGTTAAATTCACACCAAACTCAATACATCATAAATATTGTCAGTCAGTGCCATGAAAGGTGTCCAAGGTCTTACCCAAAGTTAATAATTTCATGCAGAGGAAGGAAAATAACACTTATCATAGAGTTTGCGAGAAAGTTTTAAGAAGACTACACCTTCAGGCTTTTCATGATACGCACATTAAAAAGCGAAAGAGAAAATATATATTTTCAGACAGTTAATAAAATAATAAATTAAATCATAAAAAGCCCAGTAACATAAAATATTTGTTGAAATGTGAAACTAAATTGGTCAGTTGTTAACCAAGCAATGCATGAAGACCTCACACTATGTATTGCTTGGAATCACAAAATTCATTAATCAACCATTGTATATATTGAGAAATCCTGTGTTAGTTTTTTAAAGCCTATTTTCATGTCAGTTGCTGGAATTTTTTACTACATTTATGGCACTGTATATAAAAGTAAGTTTCAGAATTTGTCAAATTTAATAAAGTTGCGTCGGGGCATCCATCGTTTTCTTCATTTTCTATGTAAAGCTGTCCATGTAGTGTTAAATGCGAAATATTGAAAATTTTCTTGATTAATAGATGCTTCCATAAAAAGAATAATAAGAAATTTCCAAATATAAGCTTAAATCGGAGTAAGTGGATAGCGATTTTACATCACTAATTAACGCTGTGTAGTAGCATTATAGTTAGCTATAATTGTTAGTGTCAGCCATAATTTTTTAGCTATTATAACTGAATGCCTACAATTATATACTATAATAATAAACCAAAATACGAAGTGAAATATCCCTTCACCAGGATATTATTATTATTTTTTTTTTTCAAATTAATCACTTTTTAAGTATAAAGACTTTATAACCTGAAGTTACAAGGAAACATTTACTTATCTTTTCTGGATTAAAAATAAACATAAATAGGTTGGATTATAGACTCACGTAAATCGATCGCATCGGTGCACAATAAATAGATAAACAATTAGATTAACAATGAAGAAGTTTATTGGATGAATCCTGGTATTCGGATGATTTGAAAGGATCGAATGTCTTCATTCTCGATTCACTCTTATTACTTGCGGTCTCGGAATATAGTTTAATTTCCAAAAGAGAGCCTTGCTCTTATTATTGGTAAAAGATGGCGGACATAAATAGCACAGCTTGAAAATAAATAAAAGCAGCAATTAAAAATATAAAATAATCTCCGAATGAATTATATCGATTTATTTGTTATAGAATCAGTTGTTTAGAAACGAAAATAGTGGCTGTTTTAAATCATATGATGTCATTGATTTTTTTCTTTTTATAAAATAGGTAATTAATATATTTTTTTCTTAGTTTAGTTTCCATTTCAATTTCGCTGGACTTTTTACACAGTTCTAAGATACAGAATTTTCTTCTTTGAAATTTTAAAATGCTTTATATGTGTTATGCAAGTACAAATATTTCAACACATTATTGTTAGATTCTTACTGAATCGTACGTTTTGTTTATTTTTGACTTAAATGTATACCTTTTCTTTTCACTGTCTCTTTCATTCAAGTGCTTGGTTATCTTTGAAATGCTTAGTTATTTTTCTCTTGAGGAAAGATTAAATTTATTTTTGGATTAAAGTTTACTTCTGGGTTTTACACTGCATAAAATAACTAAAATCAATTTTTCTCTTACTTATTCTTGTTAAAATCTCACTTTTTAAGGGAACGAAATTTGTTTTAATCCTGTATTACACTGCCTTGAATCAAGTATGAGGATTTAATCTATTTTTAAATTGTTTAATGAAATAATGAGAAGGAAAATTTATTGAAATTGAATTTCTCAAATAATTTGCAATCCTTAGAATTTATTCATTTTACTGCTCATTTCTATGGCCAAATTACTTTTGAAACTTTAAAAGCTATTTTAAAAAGGAATGTTTATGCTGTTCAAGATCTAATAATTTTCATTTTAAGTGTAATTGCCAGAAACTGGATTTAATTTTTTTCTATTAATATTAGGTTTTGTATGAGAGCTGGGGCAGGCAGCAAAAACTTAAAATTTACTTAAAGTTTGAAAAAATCATTTCATTTATCCTTATTAATTTTTGGATAAACATTTTAGATACAACACAATTAGTTACTGCATTCGATTACAATCTGTTTAGATACGTTTTGCCAGAACTTTTTGAGTTCCACCTGATGGTTCACTGGTGCTTTGAACAGAACAAATGCGTTTGATCTTGAAGGGTGAACATCAGTTTTAATATTCTGTTCATGGGAGATTTTATTAACATTTGTTTACATCAATCATCACTATTTTTTGATTTTTTTCGGGGGCTTCTAAGAGGAAGAATTTTATTTATAAAACAATTTGATATTGCAATGTATCCTTGTTTTTATTAAGAGTTTTCTTGAGGTTTTTTTTTCTTCTTCGATTTATATATGAATTTAAGTTTGTCTATATATATCCATATAAATTCATAAATTTCATGAGCTACTTGCTGTAAATTCTACTTGCAGCTTTCACACTATAATTGGTGATTTCTTTCGCATTTTGAATGTAATACGAAATGTTTGATAGTCACTTATTTTTATAGATGCAAATTAAAAATATACTTGTTTGTAATTTTAATTGTTTTGTTGTCAATCTAAAGATATTTAGTATAGTATTATTTTTAACTAGATATACAAATATAAATCATGGATATAATAAACTAAAAATGTCTTAATAGATGGTTAAAAATTATTATTTGTTTAATAAAATTATAAATTAAGCTTTTTGTTTTTATTTATACATTCTATACCAGTATATATTTGCATAATCACATCAGTAAATATAATTTCATATAATCTATAAACTGTTACAGTTAAAAAAAATTATACAATTTTTAAAAAAAAATTATATTTTTCACCAATAATTTAAACATTAGTAGTTTATTTTAATTAATATTTTTCCTTTTATCCTTTCAATTGCTTGATATAATGTATCTGATGCTGAAATGCTCCATTGTTGTTATATTTCTCTGTAGTCACTGGGTAACAAAACCAATTCTGTTAAATAATGTTGCTGTTTTTATTAGTTACTTAAAATTATGCATTTTTAAATCATGTTTGAATTTTCTTGTATCCTTAACATGTTTATATCTTCTACTTTAAAATCATAATACATTAGGGGCTTAGATACAAGAATAATAAATTTAAATAATTTGTCATTCATTTGGATCCAATTTACCTTTTGCATTTATGCATCATAGAACATAGCTAAATATGGAAACTATAAATTGGTAAAGATCCACTGATATCATACTGTAATTTTAGAAATTATAAATATTTTGTAAAAGAAGAAGCATGATTTTTATTCAGTTTTGATGTAGATAAAAAAGACAAAATACACTATTTTGGACTTTTTGAAAAGATTTGTCTTTGCATCTTTGGATACAAATGGTTAACAACTATGTATATTTATTTTTCATATACAATGTATTTTTATTGCATATCTTAGAGCTTTTGATTCTTCTAAGTCAAATGTATTTGTGTATTTAAAAAAATTTACTTTAATTTTTCACAATGCCCAAAGATAATCTTTTTTCATGGAAACTTTCTTTGCAGATTTGGTATTAGAGATTTTTTAAAAGAAAAAAAAAATCAGATTTTCTTATTAATCTAAATGCATAACTTCAAAGTCGAAATTACCATGAGCCATTATTTTGGTTTCAACTTAAAAGATGGTGCATACCATAAGATTACAAACTTGTTTAATATGATGAGGTAAAATATAAGACAAATGCACATCTTCGTTTCTATTAAATGGCCTACTTCATGCATTTCTTTTAATGCTTATTAATTGTTGAATTTCAGAAAAAAAAAATAATAATGCTATTTATAAATGGTCAATTCAGTGACCAGCTGCTTCATAAAACTTATTACTTAAAATGATTTAATTATATCAATAAAATTTAAATTCACTAGTCAGTAGTTATTGCTAGTATTAAAGTAATTTGGCATTATTAATTTGAAATTAAAGCTCTCCTGTGGAAGCTTCCTGTTGAAATTTCTAAACACGATAAACTATAATTTAGAAAGATAATCAATAAAACGAACAACCTAATAAATGAGTTTTGACAATTGAATAAAATGTTTTAAATCACAAATTTTTTGATACTTTTTATATGGAAGTTTTAGTTCTAAAATCAAAAATGAAATTCTGACACAACCAGAATTAAATAGCACACAGCCTATACTCGACAATTATGAACTAATAAAAATATCCACTATTGCTATTCATATATGGATTATAATTTTTTTTGTTCCATTATTCAGACAAGCTGAAGTGTATTTCAATTTCAAATAAATTCAGTTTGATTGTAAAAAAAAAAAAGGCATTTGAAATTTTTTTAAAAATTGAATAATCAGCATAGAGTTAATATCAAAAAGTTTTTGAAAATAATTATATGCATTCAGCACAGTATTTATCAGAAATTTTTTTTTATTTAAATGATTTTTTATTTTTATTTATCCTATTCTTTTGAAAGATTTCATAAAATTTAAATCAGAATTAAAAATTTGATAAATCTCATAAAAAACTGCAATGCCTTAAACTTAATATTAATAGAAAAATAATTTTGGGCATTTAAAAATGCTGTGAAAATGCAAGAAAGTATTCCAATTTTTTGAAAAACTGAGAGGGGGAGAAAGAAAGAAAATCGGTAGTATTCCTACATTTAAAAAAATGAATGAAAGAAAGAAGCATTTTATAGTTAACCTCCAAATTTTCCAACCACGAGCCACCCCCCATCATTTTATAATTTGTGTATTTATTCTTTGCTTCTATGTGATGAATTTTGAAGTCTGCCTCAACCCCCCCCCCCCCAAAAAAATAACTGCAACTGTAGATTGTGCCTCTTTTCCTCTTTCTTTAAAAAATAAAATTGTTTAAACAAAAGTAAGTTTTCTTGCATTATCTGTTTCATAAATAAATTAACAAAAATGATAGAAAACATCGAAATCTTCTATAAATTTTGAATAATTAAAGCTTGATTAAAAATCAGGAAAAAAATAACATAAAATATATGCCAAATTTCATTCCTCTTAATTCAGTGGTTTGTCTTGTAATTTACCAATAGATGAATTTGTATTAAGACTCTTGAATTATAGATTAAAGACTAAAAACAAAAATAAATAATTATATTGTACCTTTTGTTTTATCAATATTTTTTTTAAAAAGCCTGTTTAATTAATTTTATTGTTTAATGCAGAAGCAAAATAAAAAAAAAGCTTTGAATTATTTAATTTAATAAATTAATGCAAGGTTCTCATTGATTATTTGAATTTTGAAAGAGAGATTCTCTAAAGGATAAATAACTTTCAAAAATATTCTTTTGCAAGTCTGTTTTTTTACTTCTTTAAAAAAAATTAAAAATGTCCTTTCAATAACACTAATTTCACTAACTTACAAATTTCTCTTACATATTAGCAATTTTTATTTTATTTATTTATTTGATAAATTTTAAAATAACACTGAAATCCAAGCAATTTTCATTGTTTTATAAAAAATTAAATAGTTAATTTTTTCCCCATTTAATAGTTAAAAAAGAATATTGTTTATTATTAGCACAGATTACTTACTTAATAAATAACTGAAGTTGCAGCAACATAAAATAAGCAAACTATTTAAAAAGATAATCCAGAAATTTAAATTTTTAACTCATTGATTACTGTTTGGTCTGTTTGTAGCTCATATTTATTATCTAAATGTACCAAATTATTTCTTTCACCAGTTAAACCCTCATCTACTATAGTTAAGAAATAACAAGGAAGGGATTAATGTAGATGATTCAAATATCATACATGAATCATGATGTGAACATGTTAATGGCATTTATATATAATTGAATTTGATTCCATTAAAAATGTTCATATATACAATGACTCAACTTTAATAGTGTATATAGTTCATTATACTATAAAAGTTGAGTCATTTTAATAGATAGAACAGATATAAGTCTATTAAAATGACTCAGCTTTAATATTTGTCATCATTAATTCTAAAAAATACTTAAATGAGATAATCATTAACAGCAAGTTATACTTAATAGATTTAAAAATATATTTTTATGTTTTACATAAGATTAAACAAAACTAATATTCCTGCTAATCATTTGATTGCCAAAGGTGACTAATTATTTATTTTATGTCAAAAATAATTTCACAGTTCAAAAATTTACATTCATAATAGGAATAATGCATAATAGATTATTGCTATTCATACTGCTTCTAATTTAATACTAATTAAAATATGCATTTAATTTTTAGACATGCAGGGATATTTACTGTAACATTTGTACAATTCTGTATAATTAATCAAGAATTAATAATTTATACAAGAACCCTCATCATTAATTTTTTTTAAGATAAAGTTTTTCTTAATTCTTCTTTTTTATTAAAACATCTTTCTGAATCTTTCTTTTTGGTTTTGAAATTCTGATATAAAAATATATACTATGATTCACATATTCACAGATAAAAAGTTGTTTGTATACAATTACAAAAAGTACTTTTACAAAAAGTAGTAATATCAAGACCTTTCTCAAATATATTAGCTCTAGATTTTTAGGGTCTATGACAATATACGATGATTTTAACACCTTTTGTATTAAAAAATCTTGATAAGCCTAAATTAATTTATTTTTATTTTTTAGTAAAAAATTACATATATTCTAAAGAGTGTGCATTTAATTATTTGAAAATTAATCTTTTAAATGATCAAACTGTATATTTTTTCTTGTTATATGTTTTTAGAAAACTTGATATTTATTTTTGGATTAAAAGTTCTTTCACAGCATTTTTTACACTCTTTTATTTTCTTAAATTATCTATTTGTGCTATTCCTATACTCAATTCCTAGGAAACTAGTAAATCCTCATTATAAATTTCAATTCAAAGAAGTCAAAATGTATATTCTGTTTTTACATAACTTAACTTCTCTTAAAAAGCCCCTCATAAATGTAATGAAAAACTTAACTCATATACATTTATATATTTTTTCTATTACATAGGATATTTATGAAAGGCCTGAAATATACCTGACATAATTTTACAATAGCGAATATATCGAATTAGGAAAAATATACATGAAACATGTACAAGATTTGTTTTATAGTTCTAAATATGAATTATGTAATTGAAATTTTTTTTATTTTATTTCTGTATATAAGGAACATCAGCTATATATAAGCTGTATATAAGGTATATCAGCTATATATTTGTATATATGGATATTGGCAGCATTTTTAACAATAGCTAAAACACGATGATAATCCTCATCTTGTTTTAGCTATTGTTAGCTTCAAATAACCTCAATTGGAAATATTTAGTTAAACTTAATATCATATTTAAATATTTAATGGAAAAAAAGCTGCTGATAATAATATTTTTTAAACATTCTGAAGTAATTTTATTTATATTTTCTTCTTTTATTGCAGGCGAAAAAATCTTTTAATTTAAATTACTTTAACTTCAGAAATTTTAAACTTAACATAATTTTTGTGATATTTTTATTTAAATTTCAGTTGTTGAAGTTTTATTTGATATTTTATTAGTGCATTTCCATTCATTTATGTTTTTCTTTTGAACAATTCTTTTTATAACAGAATTGGATATTATTTGTAATAATTTTTTTCTTAACACTATTTAAAACTATGGCATACTAATCTATTTATCTTTGAATTGTGTATTTTTTTTTGCATTTATTATGTAAAAAATACTTAAGTATTTATTATGTAATTAACAAATTTCTATAATTTTTATTTAATTGTAAATATTTTTCTAGTATTCATAAGAATTTTAAATTGAGAGGGAAACATAAGAAGAATGGAAATTGTGTATAAAACTATGTCATGAAAACTTTTTATTTTTATTTAATGATTAAGTTATGCAGCACATGATTGTTTAGTTTCCATTTGAAATTTATTTTTATTAAGTTGGTAATTTTAAAAGATTTGTGTGATAAATTTATAGAAAACTTCAATATTTTATTAATTACTAATAAAATAAATTCATGTTTTTATGAAATTTTTAATGATTGTGGTAATTTAATAGTGATTGTTATTATTATATGTGCTTGCATTTAAAATCAGAAATTTAGAAAAATTCAGAAATTTGTAATAAAAAAGATTAAGTCATAGAAATTATTGTCACACTTATATTTAGGATTTAAGTTCTAAATATATTATCTATTTTTTATATCAAATAGAAACATTCAGGTTACCATAACAGTTTATTATTATTATTATTGTTTTAGAAAACTAAGAACTGATCAAGTAAATAAAAATGACTTAGATTTTACAATTTGTGTACTTCCAAATTTCTCAACTTTTAATTATTTTCTCACAAATGGAAGCTACTGCTGAAGCTGATTTGAAGTATTAGAAACAATTATTATTTCCTTATATTCTTCATTGAATTTTTTAATATAATGCCTGCACACAAACATAATTGAATTACTAAAATTCTTTCAGATTTTTTTTGTGTATGACATTTAAAAAAGGCAATTCAAAATTATATAGAAACTACTTAATTTTTAATAGTTGCTCATTATTTTTAAACGTGGCAAAATTTTTAAAATCAATGTAACATTGTATTAAAAAAATTCTCACTAATAATATTCTCTGAATTATATACTTTGAAAATTAATTCATACAGGTGTTTTAAAATGTAACAGACTTTTTCTTTTCTACACTTTTAGTTGATAAGAAAAAAATAACGTGGCATTATTTTTAATAATTTCAAAACTGTACAGATCACTTATGATTTATTTTTTCCCATTTATTATATAAATTTCTCTTTTTGTTCAGGATCATTATTAACAAAGTGCAGTGGAATTAGCATAATTCGAAAATAGAGAGAAATAAATATTCTGTTATTATATTAATAAATATTCCATTAAACCAGATATTTAAATTAAGAAAAAACTAGGTTAAAACAGTCGGAAAAAGTGTCAGTTTTGTTAAATTAATCAAAGACAGTAAAGATCAAAAGATTTGTAACTTTTAAGAGTCACAGTAATTATTGTATGAAGTGAAAATCAATTGTAATAAATATAATTTGTAATAATAAATACACTTCCTGGATCCAAATGGCAGGCTTATGTAGTTTTGATATATATATGTTACTATGAGAGACCGAAATTGGAGAATGTCGACATTCGCTGGTGAATGTCAACACATACCAAAAACGTTGGTGAAAGACCGTACAATTGATTACATTTCTTGCACTTTCGGACCATCGCCGGTATATGTCAACAATCACAGACAAGCTTTGGTGGAATTTGAAAAGATGATTAAAGAGCTCGAAAAGGAGATAACAGAAGGCAACGTCAACAAAGAGGTGCGGCCTAGAGCAGCACGTTGTGTTTTGCTGGAACACAAGGTCAACAGAGAAATATTGAGATAAGAAAATGCAAATCTGCATTTCTCCTCTCCGGATACGGAGAGATGAAACGCATATTCAAGATTCACCATTAGTGCATTGTGGATGTTGACATTTGCCGGTGTAAGTGAGAAATGAGGATATCTAGCAAATATTTCGGACATACACCAAGCGACTACGTGAATGTTGACATTCACCAGCGAATGTCGACTTTCTCCAGATTTCGGACTTTCACGGTAACATATACAAGCAATACTCAGACATAGCCAGAGAGGAATTTTGATGGAGCTGCCGAAGAGCAAACCCACCTAGCCTGAAGAAAGTGACACCTACTGGTATTGAACACGTGCAAACAACAAAAGACCCTCTTATTGTTTAACCCTCTTGATTACAGTATACTTTATTATTAAAAATTAAAGACTTTTTTCTCTTTATAACTGAAAAAAATATACATGCAATGTCATTATTCATTTTAAATTAAATTCTTTTTTATTATAAGTTTTTAGCGGAGTATCGTCTTTACTATTTGAAAATTTATTTCATTTCCTTTTTTTTTTTTTAATGTTGGATAAAACCATTAGCATACTTAATATTTTTCAGAAAAAATTTGACAGTAGTATTTCTTATTTGTTTGTTCTTAAAATTTGAAAAACAAATCGCCTTAAGTTAAAAAGTGACATTGAAAAACTAATACAATTTTATTTTCAGGCGTGTCATCATATGAAGATGACCTGATGTCATTGAAAAGATTTGTTCTTCCAAACTAAGTTGAGGATTTTGGCTGATTCTTTTTTTAAAAAAATACTTCTTGCTGTTAAAAGTTAGCTTCGATATGGTATTATATTTTTTATAAGGTCGAAAATATTTAGACTTCAGTCATGGCAAGTGGAACAAATTTATGTAATAATCAGTGTATAAATGCATTGGATTCTGATACATTTGACCAAAAAAGTGATACAAATGCCTCAAGTCCATCTCGCACTAAAAAGGAGCCTTTTATGTGTGATGTATGTAACAAAAAATTTCCTGTTAAGTGTCGTATGTTACGTCATTATCGTACTCACACGGATGAAAAACCTTTTTCTTGTAATTCTTGTTCCAAAAAATTTACCACGAAACATAATTTGATATTGCATTCTCTTACTCATACAAATGAAGTCAGCCGAAATTTTATCTGTGATATATGTGGTAAAGGATTTTATTGTAAAGGCAATTTAAAACATCATTTCCGAACTCATACAAATGTGAAACTTTTTTCTTGTGATATATGTAGTAAAGAATTTTCGCACAGAAGTCATTTAAATGTGCATTATCGTACTCATACAAACGAAAAACCGTATTCTTGTGATGTGTGCTGTAAGGAATTTTCTCAGAAAAGTCATTTAAATCGGCATTATCGTACTCATACAAGTGAAAAACCTTATTCTTGTGATATATGCAATAAAGAATTTTCGCAGAAAGGTCATTTAAATCTACATTTGCGAACTCATACGAATAAGAAACATTCCTGTGATGTATGTAATATTATATTTTCTCGGAAGGCTGATTTAAATACACATTACCGTGCTCATACAAATGAAAGAACTTATTCTTGTGATATATGCAGTTGAAAATTTTCTCAGAAATGGTATTTAAATCGACACGTAGTCACTCATTCAAAGAAATATAAACCTCATTCTTAATATTTGTATCATAAAAGAAATAAAAAAAAAGATTCAAAGAATCATTCATTTTTTTAATTCTATTTTTATAATATGGCAAAAAAAAAAAGTAAAAACACTTTTATCTATACTTATAATAAAGCTCAATGTGTGTGTGTGTTGGCGCTCTACAGGCCAGACCGTTGGACCTACAGCTACCAAATTTGGTACATGTATACCTTGGAGGTAAGGAATGTGCACCTCGGAGCCCTTTTTTCGAATTTTTAATTAGAATTTGAATTAATTAAAATTTAAGCGAAATTTCGACGTTTTTCCGCTATAACTTCCGAAAATATTGTCGCACAAACATGATTTTTACATCAATTTAAAGATTAAAAAATTAGCTTTCTAATGGTATCAGTGTTTTAATGTATAACTTAAGCTTCTATTTTTAACGAATTAAAAAAAAAATTTAACTATGTTTTTTAGCATGTGACCGGATAAAATAAAAGAAAAGAATGACGAATGTTCAGATTTAAAAAAAAAAAAAAAACTATCATCGCAAATCAAATTTAAAGAAATACAACTTTCAGCTCGGGGCTGGATAAAATAATATAAATATGAAAAGTGATATTTTCTAAAAAAATAAATGCAAGGCAAAGGATTCTATGATCGTTTGCAATATCTAAATGATTAATTCAATAAATCTTCTTTATTTATGGTACACCTGATTGAATTTAGACAGGATATGCATTGAAATCCCGACTTAATGGCATATTTCTATAATCGTTTATAACAGTGGTGGGGAAACTTTTTTTAAGACGGGCCATTTGTAATAACTAGACGATCGTAGCGGGCCAAAGAATAATGCTTAATCGTTAAAAAATTTATATGTTCTATAAACATATACATATGTATATTATTACATACACTTATTATTTTAATAGTAAAAAATCAAAAGGTAAGAAAATTATAAGCCCAAAATGTAAAATGAATTTAATGTAGTTTTTGATGTGAAGTATTATCACTTTATTTTCTGGTGTCATTACTGGTGCATGAGAAAAATGAAATTGAGACTGTTTTATCAAAATTTCATCATAGTCCGGTTCCATTTGCGAAGCAGAAATTCTTAAAACTGATGAAAGGTGCTCATCTGTAATTCTGTTTCTTAAAGAAGTTTTCCTAAGCTTCATTGTTGAAAAGATTTGTTCGCATATATAAGATGAGCCGAACATTGTCATTATCTTTATTGCATGAGTAATTAGATTTGGGAAATTATCTGGACTTAAATTTTTATAAAATTCTAGTAATGGTAATGTATGAAAAGTTTGTTTCAGGAGAGTATTACAGTTCAGTTCTATTAACTCAAGTTGAAATTTTGCATCAACTTCTTCGTAATTAACATTGAATGGGGTCGCAAAAATACTAAACTCTGGTTCCATTTTTCTAAAGTCCTGAAATCTCCTTTCAAATTCTGAAGATAGTTTTCTCAAATTAATTTCGTATTTTTTAATCTTATTGTTTGATATAGTGAATTTTAAAGATTGTATTCTTGGAAAATTCTCACACTCAAGAACCTTCTCACGACGGCACTCTTAAACGGACCGGATTAAACCTTTCCGCGTTCCGGACTTGGCCCGCTTAGCGGGCCGTAGTTTCCCCATCACTGGTTTATAATATCTGTATCATTAATTCAATAATTTTTTCTCTTTCTTTAAAAAAACATATTTAATATTTTGGCAACATCACCGAAAAAAAACATTTTTAATATTTTGGAAGCATAACCGATAGTTAAAACTGACTGATTTATAAAAGTAAAGAATATTATTAGGAAAACGTGTTCTCTTAAAACTTTCCGTCCATCATCTTAAAGAAAATATTAATTTCAGGCCAATCAATGCCCGGAATTACTTCAAGGCTTATGAATATGCGATTTAATTGAAAATTTTAGAACGCATTACTCATGGCGAACCAAATGGTCGCCAAAGGCGGCTAGTATGTAATAAGAATGCTTTTCTCGTTTAAGCAAAACCTTTTCATTATTGAAATGATTTTGTGTTTCAAGGAATGAAGCAAAGCATTCTCTTTTTAAAAATGTATTTATACAATATATGTTATTGTAATTACGGAAAAGAAAAATCGTATTTTTTATATATATATATATATTTTATATGTATTTTATATATAGTATATTTTAACATTTTGCAATAGAAATAATCTGAATTGATGCTTCCGTATTCATCAAAATGTAGCAGATTATTTTTATGATATATGATAAATGATTTTCTTAGGGAAAATTCTTTTCACTAAGGGATCACCTCTCGAGCATCATTCCAGAAGATGATGCTTCGTTTGTATATTTCTTGATTTTGATATTAATACAAATAAAAAATACAAATTTCAAAATTGTACGAAATCACGGATTAATTTTTCGTAAAAAACAAATCTAATTATACTGTTATATTTTTTATTTCTCAAATTAAGAAGCTCTTTCTTTGCCTTTAGATTGAAGTTTTTGATTACATAGAATTAATTTAAATTCATAAAAACATTTAAAAAAAGTTGCTTTTATTATATTACTGGTTGAAATGATATCAAATATCTAAAAACGACTAAAAATATTATTTGAAATTCTATCACATTTGTAGAATTTTAAAATTTGCACGGCCTGGTGGAAGCCCAATGTAAATTTTCCTTCGACTGAAAATATGACAATTTGATTGTTCTTTTTTTCTTTTTTATACTTTATTAAAACTATAGAAAAAGGTTTGCTTTTCGAATGCAGTGTAAATTAAGAAAGTTTCGATAATACCAAGCAGACTTCTAATATGTTGAAACTTTGTTAAGCACATTGAGCATGACAAATTAAAAATTTTTCGAGGTAAATGCAAAAAATTCTTGTTTGGTGAGGAGAGAGTGTCTATCAATTATTGTTATTCATAATGTTAAAAAATATGCATAACTGGAATAAAAATAAAAGCAAGTAGAAAAAGTTTCAATTAAAAAAAAATATATTAAGGGAGGCTTTGATGGTGATTATTAGCCTTCTTTGAGCACCTTTAAGATATTGGCATTTCCAAGGTAGGCAATAATTACGGGGAAAATTTTTGTTTGAAAAAGGAGGAACAGAATTTGCGTTTGAATCTTCCATTCAAACATTACGACGAGAGAAAAACTGTCCACAAAGATTAGCTTGTGGCCATAATGTACATAACATAAATAACGATTTCCCGTCATGGTTGTCAAATAATTGTCTTTCCAGATGGCATTATCCAAGAGGGGAAAAAATTGTTACTATGATTGTCATGCACAACAAATCTTTAATTTCAATCTTGAACGCAACAAGCTTCCTTTAAAGCCATTGAGGTCAAACTTTAAGGGAAAATCATAGATTTGAGATTGATTCGTCCTGTTATATTTTCTGGAAAACTATTTGACTTTGTTATTGAATGTTATATATTGGAATATTTGTAGAATAAAAGTTAAAGTAGAAAGATAGTTTTAATTTATAATCCAAAAGTTTAATTGCTATTTTAATCTTTGCCTGTTTCTAAAAAACAACAATGAAACCTCAAATTTACTTATCAACAAAGTACTGTATTGTTAAATTCATATAATTCCTTAGTTTGTAAGTAGATCAATATATAAAATCAATCAGTGATATTTACGTAAACAGAGGTTCACTTGATTAAAAGGATATAAAGAACTATGCTTACAAGATATTGTTACGAACATATAGTTTTGCTTTCCCGTTCTGATACTGTCATCGTGAGGAAGAGAGATTTACAGTAATATGTATTGAAGAGTGAATGAGTGCGACGTCAGAGGTGTCAGGGCTTAGCGACAAAATGGAAAGTACCCGAAACATCGAGAAATTTCCCAATCTGTCCATTAGGAGTCGAGATTCGTCTAGAATGATCCTGATTGGTCCAGAAGGTTTAGCCCCGCCTTCCGCCACTATATAATTGCCAGCCATGCCATCTGAAGAGGAGTAAAATGGAAAATAGTAATTAACGGTAGTAAAACCGAAGCAATTCTTTTTAGTAAATATAATATTCTTAAAAGTCATCTCTCCCTTAAAGTCAAAAATCAATCTGTTCCGTGGTCTAAGGAATGTAAATATCTAGGAGTCATTTTAGACAGTAAGTTAACATGGAGATCCCACTTTAATTATACAATAAATAAGTTTCGAGACCTAACTCGTAAATTTTATCCCTTAATTTCTCGAAACTCCAAAATGAGTAGGCAGTACAAAATACTTATTTACACCGCCTATTTGCGTCCAGTACTAACTTATGCTTGCCTTATCTGGGGTTATGCGGCCAGATATAACTTGCGGTTAATTGAAGTACAACAAAACAAACTAATTCGGCAAATTTGTAACATGCATTATTATATGCGTAACACAGACATGTAACTATTGTCTCGACTACCTACCCCTTAAAAAGTTCATAGCAAAACTAGCCGAAAAATTCTTTAACAATCTTAGTAACATTGATAATAGCACTATTAAAAACATCCCTGTATATAACCCAGATTTTAAAACTAAAAGATCCCGAAATATACTTCTTTATAATTCTTAAATTTTTAATTCTCACTGTTCTCTCTTAAACATTTTAAATACTCTTGAATATCTGCAAATAATAAATACAATCCTTTAACTTAAAAAATTTTCAAGTTGATCTGGCCGTCATGCTCCCTCTCACTCCCCTATGCTAACAGCCAATAGTATTCAGTCTGGACACACGCCCATCCACCTACCCACTCAGCCCACTCCAACTATTTATACCGGTCTCCCGGAACAGTTCATGGCAGACACAAAAAGTCAGGCATCTGTCAACCTGCACTGATCGAGGATAAGCCCCTGGCGGGGCTAGGCGCCTCGTACTTCAACTCATATCTGAAGAGGAGTCAAGTCTTCGCAAGGAGTCCTGGCACACGCTACCTCACCTTCCCACCTTAGTCACTGATACTATATATACCCTGAGCTTTCTCATGGCGTTAGATGCACTTGCATCTGTCGCATCACTAATACCATATCACGGCAAATTACGGACCGTCTTGTCCATCTTACTCATCAGATCGGGGATAAGCCCCTGTTGGGGCTAGGCGCCCCGTCAACTTTTCTCTGTAGAGGAGTCAAGTAGAAGCTGAGCAGAGGAGTGAATCAAGTCGAAACTGTGCAGCGGAATCAATCGGAAAAGGAGTAGACCTAAATAGAGTCTTGAACTGAGGACTCCTGACTGGAGGACTACTGTGTGGCATATTCTGACGAAGCCTGTGTCGTAGCGCGTTGTGTCGTCTTCGGAAACGGAGCTGTTCTGAACTGAGGAGTAGTCCCGTTGTGTGAAATAGTGAGTCGGCAGCAAAGGCAAGACGAGACAGAGAAGTAGTTTAAACGGAGCCGCGAGACCTACGTGAGTGTAGACAAAATCGCTTAAAGATTCCCTCTCCTGCCTGAAATCTGTCTGGCCGCTTTGTGAGCTGTGGACATTGTCACTATGGAATTTCTGCCTGTGGACTACTGCTGCTACTGTGGGCTACTTACTATCTGCAATGTGCTGTCCTTTGTTTTCGTCTCGGCTGTACATAGTTATCGTCTGTACATAGTTTTGCTGTCAATATTTGTCGTCTTTGTGCTGTCCTTCGTCTTGTAAATAAACGTTGTCTACTAAAGGACTGATCATTGTGTGTCATCATCGTCTTCTCTCACACCATACACATCTACTATACAAGGTAAAAAGAACCCGACGGATTAAGGACATGGAAAAATCAGTAACAATATTTTTATTCTATTTGATGTTCCACTAATTGATTTTGATATTCAGCGCAAAATTAAATTCACAATAGGATAAATGAAAATTGATTTTCTGTAGTATTCTATCTTTTGGATTACTATAATAAATTTAAATCATAAAATGCGATACATCCCAAAGATTCCTGCTTCATAAATGGGAATAAAAGGGAAGTTGAAATATCTTTTAAAATATTAGAAACAAAATTAATAAACATGTATAGAATAATTTCGCATTAATGACTGCATTGCTTTTCAATCGAAATTGCACAGCATTTAATAAACAAAGAAGTAGCATCAAATGAATGGGTTTGTTCATCTAAATTTGTAATTGGTTTTTATTCCTCTCCTTTACTGTTCCCATTAGAACAAAAAAGAAAATTTTGAAATGAGCAATACCCAGTCGATTCATTGAAGTCATAGATAATTGGAAATAAATCCTTTTTCTTACTAAAGAGACATTTTGGGATCCTTAAGAATAAAGTAACTATTTATTTTGGGGGCGAGGCAATTGTTCTTATTATACAATATAATATGGGCATTGGAATTCTGTATACGACTCACATACGATAAACATTCTGTATACGATAAACGACTCAATAATTAAATACTTCATTGTCAATGTGAAAAGGAATGTATATCATCATTAAAAGTCAACTAGATGGCAAAATATATGAAATATATTGTAAAATGTCGGCTACTTTTCAGATACTATTTTTAATTATGCGAGTTAAGATCTCTATGAGGAAATAAATTTATGTATGAAAAAGACACTGTTTAATTGCTTGAAATGACTAGACTATTTCAAAAGTGGATAGTGATAGAATAATAAATCTATGTTATTGGATTTAAAAAAATTTTTAGGGATCAATATATATTAGGCCGTTCTAATCCACGACTCCTTTGTGATCACTCTGCGTTGAATTAAGAGAAAGTATTATGAGCAGGGTCATTATTTATTTCTCGAAACATGATTACTATTTGTGTTGAGCTTATAATATAAGCAGATTTCTCATCAAAAACTTGTTAATCATTCAAATTACATTTTTAAATTTGTGTTATCGAGAATTAATCAGGAGAAGATCACAAGGAGGAATGGAAAGACAAACATAATCTAAATATCGCATAATATTATGATATTTCTGGAATAAATTTTAAAAACACTTCAACCAGCATCAAAGAAAATAAATACAGTGTTTCAAATGAATAATCGTAACTGAAACAGAATTTAGTATGCTCTAATTTTTCAGATTTTTTTTTTTCTTTTAATAAACAGAAAATATCAGAAATCTTATGGTCAATTTCTTAAAATCTTCTCGCCATGATTTTCCAAATGCGAGGGGGGAAAAAAACCCTTTCCTATGGTGATAACTCTAACTAGAATACTTATTTGTTTCTTCCCATTCCTTACTATGCTAGCAAGAATATCACTTGTTTTTTCCTGTTAAATGTGAGCATGCTCAGAAAATTTTTAAGTTCGTTAACATTGCTTGGTCATTCTCTGCTATCCACCTTCATGTTTTTTCTTCCTTCAAATATTTTAATTCCTATTTGGATCCGGATTATCGGACTTACTTTATACGAAAGAATTTTTTTAGTAGGTTAAAAGACTATGAAATCCGGATTCAATCTCATTTGAATTATGTACTTTCATTCGTTCTAGAATCCGTTCTAGGAAGGAACACAACAAAATGTTTGTAAACAAACAGAACAGCAAGTGCTATAAATCCCAATATTTTACTCCTTTCATTTTTAACTGCAAGTATTTTTACCTGTGCTTGCGTTCTTGAAGATATGCGGAATAATATTGAATTTATTGTGAAGGTATAGATTTAACAAAAAATAAATACGGAACACATATTCAATTCGATATAAGCTTACATCATCAATGAAATAGGTAAATAATTGTGATTAACTATTTTTGTTTAGATTTAGTAATACATATGTATCTAATTTTCAGAGGTTAATTAATTTTAATTCATGTTTCTATTTTTTTTCATAAAATTTAATTGGTTTTGCAAAATAACTTTTTCTGTTATGAATAGGGAGATAACATTTTAATTAAACAACAACATCGAAAAACCTTTATGGATGTTTCATTAACTGTTAATAGCCAACAGACTACATTTTATGCCTCCAATATGTACTGACAATAATTGAGTGATATTATTGTAATAAAACGTTGCCAAATTATCATTTGAAGACATTTCAGGTATTGCAAAATAAAGAATTTTAAAGGATGCCAAAATATATTTTCTTCTCTTCACTTATGTAATATAAAACATATCGGGGATGAAAAATGTTGATTTACTAGGGGCATTTAACTTGATTGCCTATATATATATATATATATATATATATATGAAAATTAATCTATATATGTTGAAAATTGATATACATAATACACTCTTAATCATTTTAGACATGATTTTTGCCAATTGAATACATGATGACTTATAACTATGTATTGATTTCTTTTCATAACTTGGGTAGAGTCCTCACAATAATGCTCTTTAATAAAGCAATTTTTGGAGAACTTCTACAGATTCTCCCCATTTATGGTCGCTACAATTCAATATCACCCATAGTTTAAATTATGTTTATTCAAGACTGTATGTATATGCATGTGTGATACTTTGCCTATGTAAATGTGATAAATTGAGTAATTTTGATTGGAATTAAAATAGCGTGGGGAATTCTGTAGGAAAGGTAAAAATCTTGGATGAGTTCATTGATTGACCTTTCAACTCAAGAAGGGTTTAAATGGTGAGAAAGGTATAAATTCTTATTTACTAATTACTGTTATATGAATGAAAATATATAGCAAAAATAAACCAAATTAGTTGAATTAAGGTCTCATTAATATGAGCAACTTTTGTGTTACATTTTTTTTATACAAGCAGTTGCTTAGAAGACTTAGGCTAAAAAGAATTTTACTATACCTAACTTCAAGTATTCATGAAGAAAAGCTCTGATTAAATTTATTAAAGGTGACACATATATACATATATGTAATATATACATAATATACATATAATATACACACATATATATACATATATTTAATAATGTCTCTCAATCTAAATCTTAATTGATTTCCAGATTTTCATCATAATTTAGCCTATATTTAACTTCATTCTAAGATGGTCTCTTTTTTTCCTGACCCAATTCTCACTTATTTATTTAATTAATTAAACATGCTATCTATAAAACTGCTCTTTTCAGCATTTTCCTCCACTAGATGTGAATTGATAAAAATCCTTAATTTCTGATAATGAATTAATTTTTAAACATACCTAACTTTCCCTTTCCTAAGACTATATGTGAAAAAGAAACTCTACCAAAATTGCTTAGTAAAAACAGTGAAAAAGGGAA
>JAPMOQ010013540.1:0-36069 GCA_026543055.1 Argiope trifasciata
TTTTTTTTTTCGCTCAATAATACAGTGAATTGTCCATACCCTCAGTAGCAAATACAATTATTACCAGAGTTATATACATGCATTATCTCATAAAGATGTTTTTATTAGTATTTTTAAAGGCTTTTAATGAAAACGACATGCTTCAAATATCACATTAACCTAATTTTCAACATTATAATGCGCACTTAAAAAGAAAAAAAAAATCCCTTTCCAGATTTTTTTTTTCCATATATAAATTTTTAATTATTTCCAAAGTTGTATCCTTCATGGAAAATGCAGACTAATTATAGGAAAAAAAGAATACGTTAATAATTTCCACATTATTGACATTTGTATGTTCTTTGAACTCATGTATAACATTTACTAGGAATAAAGGATAATGTGCACGTGCGAATGCCAAGGGTGTGTTGTTGGCACGCGCATGACGCTTGATTCAGAACTTGAAAATTTGGTATAAATATATATATAGGAAGACGGAAATGTGCATATCAGATCGGCTTTCATTTCGAAAACTTTTAATTAATTTAAAAATTAAAAGTCAGATTTTGATATTTTTCGTAACAATTTCCGAAAATCTTACTGCACAAAAATTATTTTTATATCGCTTTCAGATTTAGAAAAATATCGTTTTCTACGATTTCAATCTATATATTGTAAAAGCTTTTTATTTCTCAATTTCGATAATTTTTTGTTTAATTTTTTCCATTATACACCCACTTCTTCGTTTGTAGTGATCTTCAAACTTCCTTCATTATTTCATCAGATATTTAATTACATTACTTTCTTCCGTAAAGGAAGAAAGATTTAGTTTAATATGAGTGTAGTTTAAAGAGAAAAAAAAATACGAAATCGAAAAATCACATTATTTCCCCCTACCCTACTGCAATAAATAAATAAATAAATAAAAAAGTTAGATGAGTGGGACAGCTTTATTCTAAAATTATGACGATGTCATGGGATTTAATTCCATTATGAAATGCTCACTTAAAAAATAAATCGAACAAACGTATGGTTATGAAAATAACGCGGTGATATTAATTAGTTATCATAACTTGATACTTAAATGTATTTTTGAGGAAACAAAGCTAATGTGAATAAGAGAATGATAATGTAGCACAACCAATATTCTCACAGGTTCCACCAACTGGTCTCCAAAAGCGGCTAGTTTAAACAGATGACTAACATTAAACCGAATCAACCCTCATTACATTTTTCAGTCAACTCTTAACAAGTTCTGAGAGGCCTTTTGCCCTTCACAACAGGAGCGTCTATAACACTTTCCCAGGGGTAATTGTTATTTTAGCCGACCCCTTACAGGTAATTTATGCTTTTGCTGTTCAATTTCGTTTTGCATGCGCCCTTAATGGGAGCTTCGTGTCGCAATTAGAGAGTTAAAAAGGGCGAATAAAACGGAACGCGGAAGAGACACTTTTGGACCGTCGCTTCCATCCATCCTACCCTGGGAGAGATGTCGCTCTGAGGATTACGCTGGTTATTTATCACCTCTTCGCGAACGGCCTTTATTTTTTAAACCTTTCGCCAGACTTACTTATGAGACCCTAGGAATAACCAAGACGAGCTGCTTGCTGCTCTGCTTTTTTTTTTACCTCTATGTCCTCTTCTTTCGCTCCCTCCTCTCTTTCCCATCCTATGCCCCAATGATCTGGAAACCACTCAAAAATCTCGGAATACGCTTTTGGATTTGAAAAAGAGACTCGGAAATTTATGCATTCTCGCGCTTTTTTACAGATTCGCGACCCGGAATGCGCGCACCATTCATCATCCTCGTAAAAAAGAAGTGACACTTCTTGAGGGGGCAGAAACACCTGGACTCGTAACGCCGGTGGAGTTTTCACGAAACAATGGATGGTGTGTTATTGTTCGGAGCGTCATACACAATGTGATGCATTTTTTTTATTACTAATAAAATGAAAGAAAGACGTTTAAATCTATAGTTCTAAACATTGTAGCATGATACTTTTTTATTATTAATAAAAAAAAAGGGGAGAAATTTGGACTTCTAGTTTTTTTAAAAAAAATGAGCTATGATAATATTTAGATTCGAATATACCAGATGTTACATTTTGAAAGAAAATATTTTAATCACATAATTTACAGAATATTATATATATATATATATATAAAATTTTGTTAAATATATTACTTTATCATTAGTCTAACAATATTTGACATTATATCTAAGCAAAGTTCATAAATTCCTAAAAATTAAAACAAAATGTAAGATAATTGTATGGAATTATGAAAAGAAATATGTAAATAAGCTTTAAAATATCAGATTTTTTAAATTAAAATTACATCGCAAAAGGATATTCAATATATAAACAGACTGCTAAATATTTCAACAGTGAATGAATGGTAAGATTTTATTACATTTACCAAAGCAGACAAAATTCTTATACTTATACTATTATCAATGTAAAAGATATAGGGATGAAATACATTAGACATACAATTGTTTTCGGGCAACTTGCTCCAAATTATTAAGGAAAAAAAAGCGTTAAAACTTTAGATTAAATTTAAATGAATTAAAATTTGAGCTGATAAAGTAACTACATGCCAAATTTGATATATGCAGATCCAATAGTTTACATTGTAGAACATTATAAATAGCCTAAGTATTACACATCATATAATTGTCAGAGTATATGCTACTCGCAAAAAAATATTATTCGTTAAAATTTGAAAACGTTTATAAAAATTTAAATTTCGCATCAATAATGTTTTACAAGTAAGATATGACATTATTCTTTATCAACATTACTATGAGAATTTTTCAGTTCCGTACAATCCGAACACCATTTCGTTATCAACAGAACAGAATTTCAAAGTATTTCGTAAGCATTATAAGCAATTATGTTTCTAACAGAATTTGTAACTATTTATTCAGTTGCAATTTGTTAACTGCTTTCACTTCTAATTTAACTCAACGACTATTGCATTAATTTAACTTAATTAATCTCATATTATTTGCATTCCTAGTAAAACAATGTGATAATTGGTGGTATTGGTTAGCAGTTTTTTCATGATCATCAAATGCATCTATTCGGATTTTCATGGCAAGTTATAGTTATAATAACTTGTAGAGGGACGAGACTCTTTAAAACTTCATTATGAGGTAGATGGGAAAAAAAAAAAAAAAAAAAAAAAAAAAAAAAAAAAACAGGCCACTTTCGGAAACAGTTATTTAATTATGTTCTAAGTTTCCACATTTCACGAGACAAAACAAACGAGAACAAGAAAATACACGGCACTCACATCGAATATAACCTAATAGTGATCCCCAAAAAGGATCATGGAAATAGTATATCTTGATGTCAATAGGATAACGCCATCTGTTGTCTCAAAACATAAGGTAGTAACATTATGTAACTGCTACAGATTGAGATAAAATTCTGGTAACAATAAATATGTATTATATTTCAGAATTCAACGAGGACAACAATGATTATAAAACACTGATTATATTTTATTTCATACCTGACCCAAGTTTCAAAATTGACTCCATTATCATCAATTATTTGCACGAAAAAAAAGTATATATATCGTTTATTTTAACAGTTGAATAAAGCCAGTTTTCAATTACAGAAAGAGGTAAAACGTGTGAATGGATGAATGTATCACACCAGAGTTTTCTCAAACTCTAATGGGAACAAAGTTACTCACGCATAATAAAGGAACATACAACGTATCATAAAAACATCATCGAACTTGAGAGTAAATTGAAGGAATCAGAGCGGTAAGGCGAAATCGAGGCTGAATGACATCGTTTTAGTTCCTCTTTTTTAGTAAGCAAACATTGGCGAGATAAAATGCAAATTCGTCTCGCCAGTTTCTATCAATCCAGATATAAGAAAGCACATTGAGTATTATTTCTATGTTTATAATCCAATGCCAATGCCATATTCCTATTGTCAGATGCCAATTCATTGTGCTGATTCTTTGTCTGATTCTGCTGCATACATTCAATGAAATTACATAAAGGTCTGTCAAAACTATCCATTCCAATGCATCATATGTTAAGAAAATGTCGCCAAATATGCAGATGGTGAAGTATTGAGACTATTCGCGATTTTAATTTTCGTTAATGTGCTATAATAAATAGAGAAATCAAATATTTACTTATTAAAAAAGATGAGAAATATTTCCAATGTCGGGAATATCAGTTATTCTCTTGCAAACAGCATGAATACAAAATTCCCCTGGCAATTACATACAACAATTCTCTTTAGATGATTCGGGTGCTAGGTTCTGAGCTATTGTTCTCATGCAAGGAATATATTATAAAGTGCCATATCTAATGTCTAGATTTTATTCAGACGTACGAAATTGATTTATTCTCACAATATTAAACTGATTTCGGTAAATTATAGTATTATTTTTTACTTTTCGCAGGCTATTTATTACCAGAAGGACTTTCCAGGATAAAGTTTTCATTGATGTTCAATTATTCTACCGCGGCTATTCTTTATATAATAATAAAGTTCTGAATTATTCTGAATTATTGTTGCAAATTCTTTTAATAATAATGGGGTATTTATTCTTCTAACGATCAATATTCTCTTGAGTATTAATTTCAGTTAATTCTTTTTATCGGTTTGCGTTTTTGTTTTTATAGCAATTACTTAATTATAAAAATATTAATAAAGATATCACAGTTAAAAAACTACATAATTCAAAAAAAAAAAAACCGCAGACAAACAGGTACAGGTAGACAATATATATTCAGTGTAAATGCTAAATTCACACCAAACATTAATATTTCGCAACTATTGTGTGCCATTGTTATGCAAGGCGATCTCTGGGATACCACCTTTATTAGAGTGTATGCGAGAAAGTTTTAGGGAGACGACTCATGAAGGTTTAATAACTATTTAAGGATTAATAACGCTTTTAGGCTAAACATTTATATCAGAAAGGAAATAAATAAATATACATAAGATAACGAGCAAAAAATTTTTATAACTTGTTTGGTAAAAACTAATTTAATTTTTGAAAACGCCGTCATATGCTTACTTTTATTTTTAAACATGTGTTTGTGCAAAAAGAAATTCAAGTCATCGCAATTTGATTTCCAGTTACATAACTTTAAATGATTCAGAGCCGAATTTCATTGAAATTGTCAGCATAAAAAACTAATGCTGGCACTGCTTCGTATTCCCAGAAACTGTCGGCCTATTATCTAATCAGGATACTCATACCGGAAGGAGTTAATCCGGATCCTTTGCACTCAAAAACGGAATCCGTAAATAAAAATAACAAAAGGAAATCCATGTGGCTGGCCTTTCGCAAAACATGAGTTGAGCAAATCAATATCGCGATCTCTATAAATTACTAAATCCTCGAAACAATCTATCTTACCTTAAATCTATAACTAAAAATATGTCGAATGAATGAAATCAATTTTTGAATGCTACAATCGCATCCTGAAATACTAAAACTAGTTCTTCCCATTCTTTTCTCTGTTTTGAAATTGCATTTGATTTTTTTTTAAATTAAAAAAAACAATAAGATAAATTTTTAAGAACTTTATTTTAAAAACAGCAACTTTGAAAAGCAGCAAATTGATCTAAATGACAGCAGACTTTTAAAAAAATTTCCAAAAACTGGGCAACAGGATTTGTTTCTATTTGATAAAACGAACGGGCAACATATGCTTCAAAAAGTGAAATTTTTTTAGAAAAATCTATTCCTCTTGTGACACCGAATTCATACATTCGAGAATTGCAAATTTAACTCTCATTCGCCATCTAAGACGGCGCATCATTTTGGAGTTTTATTAACTTATTTTTGATTGCTAAAAAACCTGCTGAGTAGTCAGAAGATGCAAAATAATTAAAAGGGAGAATTCAATTTAAAAAAAATCCTGTAGAAATTTATTTTTCGGAGCAATAAACAAATCTTTTCATTAGGAGAATAATTATGCATCGAATTATTTTTCCAAGTGCAAAGGATTAAAAGTATATTGTATTCCACCTTAAAATTGAATCGTAGCATGATGAGAGAGATCCACAGGCAAGAAAAAATTTAATTCGTAAGGGAAATAAGATTTTTACTTCTGGCACTTGCCTTAGACAAGTTCGTTGATAAAGTTAGCGATTTGAGCTGAGTTTGTGCACTAGTTTCTATAAGTAAAGGCCCCTGAGCACCCAAGGGCTTCTCTTCTGACTTCCATCTCAAATGAAGAAAATACCACAAATACTCGCTTGTACAACCCTTTTTACACATAGGGTCTCTAAGACAGACACAGGATAGTTAGCTCTCACAGATTGAACACAGGGTTAAAGAACAACCACACCGAAAGAGAGTTCCAACCTGGGTCGCCCAGATCACGGGTACATGCACAACTCCTAGGCCAGAATGCCGGCGGGAAATAAGTATAAAAATATAAAGTAGAGATTTTTTTGTTGTTGTTGTTTCAAAACATCTAACCACAAAAACACGAAGTGAAAAAGAATGGGACTGCTATAAACAAAATTTCAATTAAATATTAAGGATTAAAATTGACTAAGTCTTTGGAAAATGAAACAATATCAGTTGTCAGATTTATAAATCTAATTAATCACCCACTTGAAAAAAAAATTGCTTCTACCATGCAAAACCATTATTCATTTAAATTTGATAACTTTGTTTTAAAAAGTATTACAAAGAATGCGGAAAAAAGAACTATTTTATCTTACCATTGTTTAAAATAAACTATATAGTTTGAAACCTATTTTTTCCTTGTAGACATCTATAAATATTTAAAAATATATACAAATATATTGGTTATTCAATGTCAAAGAAAATTTTTATCTCCCCTCAAAAAGGCATTGAATTATATTACCTCATTCGCAAACAAAGTGAGACAGAGATTTAACAAAAATAAAAGCAGTTGTAATTTACACATACTTATGAAAGGAACGAAGAGGGGGGAAAAAATTCTGCTATGTCATCACACTACTTCACGGCCTTTAACCACGCTAAAATAGGGTTTCATGGCCACAACATGACGTTCACCCCAACAGAAACCATCATTTAGCCTCGACGTTTCCGTGCTCGCGAATCGAGTGCATAAAAAAAAAAAAATTAAACATGCCGTTAGTAGCCTCTTCACATGAAGTACCTATATCAGTTTACATGATACACACCGGACGCTGAAGTTATAAACTTCGGGAAATTAAATAACAAGGGGTAAGCAATTAAAAATATCAAAAACATTAGAAAGCTATGCAACAAATTTTAGTAATTTTAAAATTCTGCAGAGTCTGAGTAAACTGGATTTCTAAAACAGAAATTCTCTTTAAAAAAGCCTTTTAATCATAACAAAGTCTATGCTTATTACACAAAATATTGGAAACTGAACCAAATTATATACATTATAATAAATTTTACTTGAAATCCTATCCTATCTTTTACGTTGCTTCAAAACCATAGAAATTCCTGCTAAAGACTCTCCCCACTAAAATTTTGGAAGGTCTATAATGAAAATTATGAAAAGCCTCATCTCCAGATTGCTGCAGGGCCAAACTATAGAGGTTATTATATTTTCAATATTATAGGGGGGGGGGACTAATACTAAATTTTTACCAAAATTAATTACAAACTGTTTATTCTGAAAAGATTGCAGTTAACTTAGAGTTAGACAGCAAAATGTACAAGCTGAGGTATACTTATCAATAATGAACCCAGAATCCATAAAATTGTGGTTCATTTCTTAAACGAAACAAAGACAATATTAAAAACCTAGGAAACAAACAGTTTGGAGGAAAAACTTTCTAAAATTTATGTTACGTGAAGGTTCCCAATAGATGACTTGAAATCTTCACACTGCTATCACAATATGCTACACTTCTTATAAACATTAATTACTTATTATCCAATGACCCAACGGTACATAATGTTTACAGTATTTTTGTTTGTTCAATTAAAAAATATATCTGTAACTGTTTTTATTTGGATAGAAGTTCAAGGTAACATTAGATGATATTTAACACTAATTACAAAAAGTCATTTTTTTTAAGGTAATGTTCTGTATATATTTCAAAAACGAAGAATGCTTTAATGGCAAATAGTTATGTCTTTTCGGCAATTAACACAGAACCAATTACTAGTATAAGCAGTGATGAAAATAAGACAAATTTATACAAAAATAAATCATCTACTTTCTAAATAATTCTGATTATCACTTTAAAAAACTTATGTGAATATGTGGGTAGATATTAAGCCAGAAATATCAATAAAATTGTGAGTTCCCATAAGAACATTTTGTGAAATTCATTCAGAGACTGAGAGGCAACAAAAAATATTTCTACTGTCTGCCATTCCTTACAAAAAAAAAATGAAATCATTAAAAGAAAATTAGAAATTTAAGTATTAATGAAGCTTTGGCATTCTAATTAACAAAAGATTAATTAATAACATTTTACCATTAATAAATGTACGTTTCCGAATTCAAACGAAAAACTTTATATCTTTGTACAAATTATAATACGATAATCAAAACAAGAAAATTCAATTAAATTCATGCACCGATTTCAATATGAAATTGGTAGATAGGGTAGAATCTTTGCAACAAACTGCATTTTAAGCAGATTTTAAATTCCTGTACTGCAAACTACATTCTTGTAATAAATTACAGTTTCCTATAGCGTTAATATAAAGTTCAAGTAATAATTGCGAACATTTCACAGTTAATTCCATACCCAACTCCCAACAAGTAAATACTGATAATAATTCGTGATAAACACAGCCAGGCATATCAAAATTTTTTCACATACAAAAACCCGCAGATAAAACATTTTTTTTGTTTAATATTTTTGACGATATCATACATAAGTAAATACTTCATCACAAGCATTAACACATCACACAAATGGCACACTTTTGAAGGGCAAGGCTGCAATCCCGTGTTTACTGCAGATATTCCAAAATAACTGTTCCTGTCATCCCGCCTTCTTAAAAGGCGTAAAAAAGGCGCGATGATGGGATTCCATTAATAGAGTAATGCAGCCGACGATATCAGTAAACAATAAACTTAACCATAAACAATGAGGCCCGTCTGATAAGCATAAATCAATTTCCAGACCATTTATCGTGCAAATTGTGAAGACCGAAAAGTCAGACTGGATTGCATGAGTAAGCAGACAGAAATAAAATTATTTTCCTCGACCTAAAAAAAAATGCTCGACCCTTTCAGTAATTAATTACAATAAAGGCGGTGAATCATAATTATTCACTCTTTCCTGTGCCAACTGTAGTAAATTCATCACAATGAAGGTTGCGTTCAGTGCATAAACAGGTTTATTAGATCAGCGCATAAACTGGGATTATTTAGGGACGACACGTGACCCTGGTTTAGAAGAAGTGTTGCCAGGAGCGAGAACTACTCAAAACAGAAATAAATAAAAATGCATCTCGATTATGCGAATTGTGAGTACCACAACCAATAACGGTAATTCGAAACTTTTTCGCTTCTTGTATACCCTCAATACACATATAATTTTGTGTAATTTCTTGGACTACCAATTCTTTTTTTTTATGAAACAGTGCAATTCTTTTATATGTGTTACTCAATATTTATAAATGCCGGTCTATTACACCGCCATCTATTACACCGTGATCAGGATGCCCTGGGTTCGAGTCCTGGTTCTGGCAAGGTTGTTCTTCCTTTGCTCAGATGTATGAATGTTTCCTCTTGTAAAAAGGGGTTATGTAATGAATGAGTGACACGTGAGAGGCAAAGTCGTATTCTTGGCCCTAGATGGCGTTACTAAAACAAAAAGACGCACCCTATTGGCTTAAATCGCAGTCTTTGTAACAGTGGGTATTTCCAATGGCAAGTGCAGTAAGAAACAACATAACAACATCGCATTTATAAATTATTGTTTTGATTGTTAGTCCATGATCGATTCTTCATAGAGTGAAAAACTCATCTGCTAACTTTCCCCAATAACAAGAGGATAACTTTGTAAAAATCGTTCAACGAATAATTTATTGTAATTTAAATCTATTAATCATTTAATAAGATAATGTAATAATGGTTTATCAAAGCGATTTAAAGCTTCATCTGACCATTCACCATGATGAGCTTACATTGCAAGTGTCTACTAAAGCAGAGTTGGGCATTGATCGCAATCGACCAGTGGACTACCAAGACATTTTGGGGTGATCGTCTTTACTAAGACTTAAGACGGCATTCTAAGAGAAACATATTTATGAACACCAACATCTATTATAATTTATATCTTACTAACATTATTATGTTTGAAGTTATGTAGGTAAATACATATTCCATATCTATTATTAAGTTATAATACACATTGTGTAGAACATTGTTTTTAACGCACTACAGCTACGAAACTGGGTGGGCCGCAAAACCTTGAAAAAATTAGAAGTAACCTGTGCCCTGAGAAAGTCTGCCCATCCCTTTACTAAAGGATTCAATAAATATGCAATAGAGATTCATGTATTGGGAAACGACAGAAGAAGGTCATACGAAATCATCAATAATCTCGCTTCATTGACATTATGTAATAGCATCCGTGATTCCTTCCAGGAAAATTCATCAGCGAACCCAATCATTTTCGGCTGTGGCAATAGTTTTAGTCAGCACTATAGTATTGCGGTTCTAAGTGATGCAACATTTGTAACAGTCTTTTAGTACACGAAACCTCAGACGAGACAGTCTGAATGTGCGGGTTATAACATCAATGCTGCAAGCGGATGGTTTAAAATCAGAATTCTGGTATAAGGTTGAATAGGGAGAGGAAAAAATCAATATGTACAAAAAGCAATATATCAAAATATTTCCTCTTGAATAAAAGATGTTGGTAGTACAAGTGACGATGTGAGAATCAATTCAAATACCATTTGTGAATTTCCAATTAACGAAAAATATTTTGTCAGGAAAAGACATACGGTATTTTCTAACAATATACAAAGTAGGTTTTAAAGCATTAACATAAGACCCTTTTTTGAAGCAAAATTTGTCTAGTAAGAATTCCTTAACGAAATAAATGAAAAGAAATCTTCAAATGAAAGAAATTTTCAACTGTTTGATTTTAATAAAAGAATTAATTCTTTAACAACGGAATGGCCACCTTGTCTGCTGCAGCAGAGTCATCTTACTGATCAAAACTGACCAAACATTCACACTTTTGAATTAATTTGGACTAAAGGAAATCACACAGCCTTAGTAACATACACATATTATATAATATTGCCTCCTATTAAACAATATTAGAAATATTGTGTAATATTGTAAAATAATATTATAATGTCGCTAAATATTGTGCAACAAGTTGTGGTACACGGGAATGAATACAGAAATTTTTTTATTCCTCGATTTAAAATAAGTTTTAATCTTAATTAAAATAAAAGAGAATGTATAATATGTTTTAATATCAGCTCTTAATTTCTGTTACTAGACGTAATTTTCATCCTGAATTGCCGTTTTCGATGTCCCTAGTAACACACAAATATTGTAAAATGTTGAATGACATTCATCAATATTCGTATTATGGTAGAATATTTATTGATATCGTATAATATTGTACAATATTTGGAAACCGAAGGACTACGAGGGATATTTAACCCATTTGCATCATATGAAAATATGAAGAAAAAAAAAAGCCCATATCACGGAAAATTTTTTATTTAATATTTAGGTGGAAAATTGTATGTAAGTAGAAAAAAATCATTTTTGAGCATTATTTGTTAGTAATTTTGTTCAGTGTGGTAATATTTGAGATGTGGGATGCATATAGGTATACAGTATATAATATGAATATAGTATACATCATTTATATGCATAGCATATAATATGATACAGCGTATATATACGCTCCAGTTATAGTGACCAGGAAAATTGAGCGTATATATACGCTAATGATGCAAATGGGTTAAGGAATACGAAATCCAATTTCTATAACTTCCCCATTATAACTATAAAATTATCACTACAATTGGTATTCTGTAAGAAAATTCAATAAAAAAATAAATGGATGGATCTAATCTTTCTTTTTTTTCCAAGTCTATTAAATACTGGCACTTCCACACAAATATTATCTTCAAAAAAATTCCTCCACACATTAATAGATTTCACTTTGTCAGCCATCTCGGTTAAGCCACTTAATAGTGGTGTATTCGTTCCGCAATCCCTCAACCCTTTCGCTGCTACATCGATGACTAAGACTTTAAATCTGCAGCATCGAGCGCCTCGCTCCACACGCAAAACGGTGCATGGGAATAATAAATGCTTAAAATTCTTTTGCCACACAAGGGGGAAAAGCAACTTTAGGGTCCAACAACCTTTCCAGTGCGCAATTGACCGACTTGGCACGCTAAGGAAGCACGATGGAGTCTCGCTGTCGCCGGTGCCGGTTCAGCTCCTATTAAATCACGTTAAAAAATGGTTTGCAAGATTAGAAAAGAACGATTTTGGCACTGACTCCCGCGCACATACGGAACGCCAAGCGGACGGAGAGGGGAAAAAAACATGGAAGTGAACTCATGAAAAATATTGTTTAATTAGGCTTTGCTTTTGACATCGTAACGTCTTTTTCCATGACTGTTTTGTGCAGATAAAGCGTATCAGTTAGAAATTAATGACTGCCTTTTTGATATATGCTGATAATAATCCAAAAATTGAAATGATGCATATAAGTATGAAACGGAACAAAAAGTTGAAAATTTACTTCTGAAGAGGTATAATTTTTCAGGCAACTATCATTTATTTTAGAATTTTAAAAGCGATAAAAATATTTTGAAACTAGAAAAAATAATAATAGTAATTTGCCTAAATTTTTTTAAAAATAATTTTGCCTAAAGTGTATACAAGAATAATAAATCAATATCCTGATTTGATTTATTTAACAAATAATTTATTAATGAAAATGAGATTTTAAAGTTCTGAAAAATAAAGGAAATAAAATGTAATGAAAATGAATATTTTTATGCTCCCAAAAAATTTCTAGCAAGCAAAATAATGTAAAAAAGTCTTATATTAAATAACCAGATTTAGTTGCTAAGTGATAATTCATTCCATTCATTCCTTTTATAACTAAATTATTAACATAATTTGATTTTTAACAAAATCAAATTACATCATCAGAAATATTATTTTAAGAGCAAATTATCATAAATGTTACATTTTAAAAGCGTTATAATTGCATTGTGATATAAATATGTAGAATAAAATTATAATTATCATAGTTATAAGCTACATACTAATGAAATCAAGAAAACCTGGGCATAGTATAATATATTTGAGATTTATACAGACAAAACTTTTGATGTAAAGCATATTTGAAAATGTAATTTTTCTTCATTTCATTGATTTCATTTTTTTAAAGGAACAAAAGGATTTACACAAATTATCACATACAGTTTAACACAAAACTGTTTTAATATTTTTGTTTGCAACAACTTAAAAAAATATCAAATCCATTTTTTCATTTTTCTAAACCTTAAATTTTATTTTCATTTCTTAACGTCGGTTTTTAAATGGGGAAAAAAAATACAAAATTAAAAATATCAACACAGAAATTTATTTCAATATTTCCCTTGTATACATTCCAAGAAGTGCAGATTTTATCGAAATACAATACCTGAAACAAAATGATTTCATTTTTTTAAAAATGTGTTTAAAAAAATCCTCAAAAATGAAATTACTGTGAATGTTTTTAAAAACAACAAAAGCGTTCTGCACGATCGAGAATTATTAAGTAAATTGTATTAAAGTATTTTAAGAGAATTTATTTTCTTTTAAAAAATTTGTATTTCAACGAAGATTTCAAACATGAAAATATTGTGAATGTTTCACAAAACTATAGAAATAAACATGTTCTGCACCACCGATAGTTTATGAATTATCTATCAATCGTCCAGAAGGCTTGGTTTGATTTACCACTTTGTTAATACAGCCTCCGAGGGGAAAATAAACAAACACAACTAATACTTTACGAAGTTCTCAACTGCAAACTTAGATTGTGAGCCATTGCTCTAATTCACATGCAAACACACGCAGGAGAGAAAGGATATTGACCACTTTAACACGCGCCGGGAAAAAAACGTAACTGAGTTCCTTGCTTCCAATTTCAAATTGAGCTACAATGGATACTTTTCTCAAATGATAATTTCAGTCAGTCAACCGTCAACAATTACTATCAGGAAAAACGCAGTTCACATTTTGACTGTTACAACAAGGGAGAAACTGAGGGGGGGAAAAAATGTGCGATCCCAGATTTTGTCACAGCACAAGACAGATTTCTGATTTCCCTCGTCTTCCTAAATCCCTATTCAAAGTTTTTAATCCCTCAATTCCTTTTTTTTTTTAACTTTAAACCCAAGGACTTCTTTAAGTTTCATGCGATAACGAAATAACGTGAAGTGAAATTTAACAAGATTAGGAAGATGCATAATCTCGAGATCTTAACGTCAAGGTAGTCACAGACGTATGAAATGTTTTCCCTAGCCACTATCAGTTACTTATCACACATGCATAAATTACTTCAGCCTTTAGGGGATATTTTATGAAGGAAAGACATAGTAGCTGCTTCATCAACGCTACGATGACAGGGAAAAAATATTTTTTGATTTCCAATTAGCATGATTTCCTATGCGAAAATTCGGGAGACTGTCTTTTTTATTATTATTCATAAAGCAATAATAGAAAAAAGAAACATGAAAATGGGATTTTTCTTCAAGGAGATACAATCATGCATCAAGTAAATTATCATTTCAACGAGAATAATATGCTTATGCATTCTGAATGTAATCACGGTGATTGTCATGTTGTTATTTCAATCTTTCGCATCCGAAATGCTGATTAGATGCAGGACAATTAATGTGTGGAAATGCGAGAAGAAGCCACATATTAACCTTTTGCATTCCAATGCTTTTATCGACTAGATCTTATTACGATTCTGACTAACAGGAAGTCTTGTAGTGATATCCACTTTTTTACGAAAGCCTTTTGTCCATTTAAAACATGAAAACATTTCTACAATTTTAAAATATAAATAAAATTAATGGTGAAGATATAAAACACCTATGTTTTAGAAACTTTTATTACGAAACCAAACAAATATTTGAAACATAATATACATTCACTTAGTATAGATGCCAAACAGTCCTTAGAGAGCAATCTTCTAACATAATGAAATTTACGAAATCTTATTTTTTTTTAAAAGCAAAGCAAATAAATGGACAAGAAAAGCTTCCTTAATGCTTCAAAGAAATATAATAAAAAGTAACATATAAAAGTTCTGGAATAATTAATTTTAATTTCAAGTTGATAGTTTAATTATGATCATAACTGAAATTAAAAAAATACTATGATTCTGCTTCTTTCAGTTTTTGTAGTCAAGTCAATAAAAAGTTCTTGTGAAAAGAAGAAAATACGCAGTTTACAAAGCCTATTATTTATTTATTTTCAATTTTTAAGATGAATTTGATGTGTTATTTATCAGAATTATGACCAGAGACTAATGCAGTCCGTATATGAAAGTATTTCTAACTTACATAACTTTAGAAGCCGAAAAAAAATTTTGGTCTTCAGTACTAGAAGAATCATCATGGGAAAATAACAGCCTATGCAAGTTAGAAGAAACGCAAAGTCTAAACTCTAATAATTAAATAATTATTTTTCGACGCAGATAAATAGAAATTACAGACACAAAATGTTACAAAACAAAAACAAATGAAAAACAAAAGTATGGCATATATCTTCTAACGAATATCGAAGTTCAGAAATCCATATTAGTTTCCTTGACGTTCCTGATAAAACATTATAATATCAAAATAATCCACATATATCATTCCATTCCGAAACATAAATGCAAAAGGTGTTTTTCATGAACACTAATTAGCTTCAAAAATGTCTCCGAGGTATGACTAGAAATACTGATGACATACCAATCACCTTCTCGAGAATCCGTCAATAAGACAACGAATGAGTATCACAAATAGAGCAAGTAGGTAGCATGCAACACAGAAACGAGATCCATTAAATGAAACTATTCTCTCACTAATATCGAATCAGACGAATATCATTTACCACCAGTCTTGGATGGAGGACCAGACAAGAGCAAAAGGGGAGAGAGAGAGAGAGAAAGGAGCTCGCACACGCATTAGTGCCTCGTCAGCACGCCTATTTCCTTTATTATTATACACAAGGGCCCAGGTAATCTTTCCCTTTTTGTAGCTCGGGGGTGCGAGGTGGGGCCTGATCGATCACGGCGAGGCGAAGGAGTGCTCATTCACTGCAATATCGTCTCGATTATCCGGTGAGGGGGCTCGGATGAAGTGAAGGAGATGAAACTCCCCGGTTAATCTCTCTCCCTTGTTCGAGTGCTGGATGAAGGAGCCTCACCACCAGACAAAGAGGGATGATTCAATTGCATGGCAGTAAATGAACGGTGAAAGAAGTAAGAATAGGGCGGCTGGCTACTGGAATTGAAGAGCAGATTTACTTGAAAATAAATTGACATCAGGGTGTTTTAGACCAAAGGAATTTGATGGGAGTTACCTTTTAACTCGGAAAACTAATGACTGTTCCGTAATGTAATGTAACTATTCCGTAAATTAATGATTCAGAATGGGCTGAAAATCTAAACACATTTAAATAGCCGAGATAATAAACCATTTAAAATAACCAAGGGTAGAGAGATTTTAAGCATGGTAATACGTTCACATCCTATCCTTCTTTTCAATTTAACGTATACCTGACTAATCTGTTTAATCAATATTAAAAACGGAGGGAAGTGCAAGTAATTAAATCCTAGAATAATGAAATAAGCTGTCCTTTTTGATGAAATTGCTTCATTAAATACAATTACATGACAAATAAAATGTATTAATATGTTAAACGCCTAAGTTTTGTTGATTTTTCATTTTAGATATGCAGTTTTCGGCCTTGTCTTGTCAATCATGGCCGAAAGCCATGGCGGCATTCAAAGTGTTAAATTATTTCCATCAAAATAAGTTGTTTTTTTTTTCATTAACATGCATATTTTTATTCTGTTATCAAAAATTACTGATTTACTTTTTCATTCTCTGAGAACGTGATGAATGTGTTTTTCGATTCGACGACGAGTATATTCTTTAATTATTATTTAAACCCAGCGTTGACTAATTGTGAATTAAGTTTCATTTCCTATTTATATACAAAAATAAAAAAATAACTAAAAATAAAGAAAGAAAAAAACCAGCTGTGCCTAATAAATTTATCTACTTTTAACAGAATATGAATAGAATTTTGAATTTATCCATTAACACACAACTATTCCCCCCCCCTTCCAAATTCAATCTGTATTTTAATTAGAAAAAAACTAAGCAGCACATATTTGAAAAGTAAATGAGAAATTTGTAATACTTGCAATCATTTTGAATTATACAGTTTTGCAGAATTTGGAAGCAATATGAAGGATCAAAGTTACAGATAGACATTCAAATATTTAACACATCGTTTACAAGTTATGAATTATGGGCTTATTAAGCAATTTCAGGAAAGAATGAAATATGATGTTTGGCAAAATGCTTTTATTTACCCTCCACATTTCCTTTAAAAAAATTTTTTTTTTAATTCTCCATCCTCTGTCTATCCTACTTTTTTAATTGTTAAAGTGGTCTTTAAGAAGGGGGGGGGGAGGCTGTAACTAGTATCGTATACAAGTGTGTGTATATATATATATATATATATATATATATATATATATATATATATATTGTATTATGATGTCACTAGCACCTTTTATGACCAACTGGTTCAACAGAAATAACGATTTGTAAAATCTTCAATTAAATATTTATGCATCTTATAAAAAATATTTATCTATTTATATATTGATGTAACAGCTTCTCCAACAAAATATTCCACAAACAACAACAAAATAAAAAAGTTCCATCATTCGATAGCCACAAAACTCATATAAATATAGAATCTTTATGATATTTTGTTCTTTGTACTATATATATTTCTCCAATTTGCTGCCAGCTGCCAAAAGATTGAAATTTGAAATGGAAGAGTTGATTAAATGTGGATAAGCAGATATTTCTCTAAATAAATATTCATTTTACATGGCAGTAAGTACAATATGTTTAAATTGGAGATACTTGTAACCAATGTATAATATAACAAAGGTTCCGATTAATAGAAAAACAAAGAATACAAGAATATTCTACCACAGAAGTTGGAGTATTACCTAGAGCTACCGATATTTATTAAAAATGTACCCAGATTAAACTAACCAGCTAGTGAACAATGCTGTTAATTGCGTAATATAAAAACATGAAACAGTTTTTATTTTTCAGAAGTTGTGTAGTAGAGATAGAAGATCAGTTTGTCAACTTATGAAAGATAATAAAAACGTAACGGACTTTCTCCTGTTTTGGAAACAACAACACCAGCCCTGTTGTCTTATCCTTTATTCACATTTCGATCTATTTTAAGAATCGATTGAGAACTTACAAAATCTTACAAAACATACATGCCTGACGAAGATAAGAGACTAAGTGGTGCGATAACACAACACAAACAACTTCGATCATCTTAACGATGATTATTACGCTATCTCAAGAAACTGCGTTCAAAAAAAGATAATCGAAACAAAACGGACGCAAACAACTCAAAAATGGAATGGGTTAAATTCAAAGTTAACTGTTTTTGTTGGTGGTTATCCTGTTTCGATTGAAAGCCAATACAAACCAAGTCCAAAAGACCAGGAAAAGAGGGGTGCAGTAGCTTTTGAGGATTAAGATTCCTAAGCACCCGAGGGCAAAAGCCTGACTTCTATCTCATATGAAGATGACACTCAAACACTCGCTTGCACAATCCTTTTTTACAGTGAGGCTTCTTTCACACATCTCAAAAATAGAACATAGAGTAAAGAACAACCATGCTTGGACCAGGACTCAAACCCGGGACGTCCAGATCACGGAGAAGACGCGTTACCCCCCGCGACACAACTTTTTATGTATCTCAACGAAATGAAACATATAAAAACGATTCAAACTGCCAATAATACAACAAAAAAAAACCCCTTCAAAATCTACTGATACAAACAGAATTTGCATTTCTGTACCACATTTCCCTGATCTTTATATAAAGCAAAAGACGTATTTAATCATTTTCGATTCTACTGCTGGCAGTAGTACACAATGGCTGTAACAGCCAATCGACAAAAGTGACGCCGCTGCCAACAACAGCAACCATAATTATGCCAGTAAATTCGTTAATTACGTGAGTAAATTTGCATTATTTGTGAGAACACGCGGGTGTGTCAAGTCTTCGGCAAACGCATTTCCTCTCGTAATAATTCAGTGAAGCCATTTGTTCCACACCAACTATTGATGAACGGCATGTTTTTGAGTAATTATTAAACCGTCACAAAATCAAGGTCTGTGGCTAAAGAAAAAAGGAATATGATATGTCCCTGAAGTTAATGACGGTATATTTGAATTAGGAAAAAATAGAAAGATTTCTGAAGGTGGGGAGGGGGAGGGAATCACTTAAATGACTATTCTTCCTTCATTGCCTTTGGATGCGGTTCTTTTTTCCCTCTTCCGTATTTGATACTCCAGTGAACACTAATTCTTACGGAAGTGAAATTCGCTTGCAAGTTCTATGAAAGTGCACAGTGTGTTGTTCATTTATGAAGTAGGGAATGCAAGAAAGAAAAACTTCTATATATTCCTTTCCCTTTAAAATTTCTTTTGAACAACCGAAAACAATTTTTGAACTGATTTGTTAATTTTTTTTTTTTTTTTTTTTTTTTTGCGCGCGCGCGTAGTACCGAGTAATTTTTAATTATTCTGAAACAATATTTTGATCTTCAAATAGACGATTATAAATATTCAGTAGGGAGGATAAGAAAAAGATTCGAAACTCTAGACTTAAACATGATTGATTGTTCTTAATTATGTAGAGTAATACCATGCAAGCACGCATACAAATATATTTAATATCGTAGAAATGTTTGTGGATATAAATTTAGCAATTAAGAAATAAATTGCAATATTGTAAAATATAACTAAATTTTTTAAATAATTTATTATAATTAGAGAAAAGTTGTAAGGGAATAAAACTGATGTAAATGAAAAAGCTATTATTTTTTTTAATTTTAAAGAAGTAAAAAAAAATTATTTTCTGTGCAATAATATATTTTGAGAAAAAAAATGTCACAGTTTTGATAAATTTTTAGTTTAAATACCAATTAAAATTTTGAAAATCTTTTTAACAGTGAAAACTTACATATGAAATAACTCTACGCCCACTTAGTTAGTTTTAAATGAGTGGAGCTCTCAGTAACTCAGCAGGCCTTTTTTTTTTCACCACTCAATTTTCAGATTTTATGTTAATCGATGAATAATGTCATATTCTGTCGCAATTAAATCTGTCATATAAGCTAGAACGAAATATTTTAAAATTCACAGCAATTCTTCTTTCATGTTTTGTTATAAAATGAAGCATTTGAAACACAGACAAATGATTAAGGGAAAAAATATTATAGGAGAAATATTCTAGAAATGTATTATTTCATACAAAATATTTGTTTAAAACACCACATTATCACAAAGGTATCTAGAACAAATATATAAATTCAATAAATTATTTCTTTCACTGAATAATAAATACTGTTCTATAATTCTTCCTTTTTCATAATGATTTAACATTTTCCAGAATTTAAAATGAATTAACCATAAATATTAGATGAGAAATTTTAAATAAATTAATAATAAATATTGTCTTTACGGCAATTGTTCATTTCAAAAATTTTACTCAACAAACGCAATTTTAAAATGTAAGAACTGAAGCGACATGGTTCTTAAAAAAACGAAAACCTTTGTAACAGGATGAATAATTTTTTTCTGGCATTAATTTTAAAAATAAATTTAATAACATAATATAGCGATGAAACCAAGCAATGTTTTCTTTAAATGGTAAACAAATGATACGAAATGTAAATTTACTGATTTTAAAACATATATATACAGTGTCAATTATTAAATAATTTAACGTATTCAAAGTTACCATATAATATCCTTTAAATGAAATCTCATTATTGCCAGTTCCTTAAATTGATAACATCAAACAAAAATAATCACCATAGAGTTCTTTAAAGCAATTTTTAAAAACAGTTATAAAATGCCAATAAATTATTACAAAATCCTTAAATGTGCATATTAAAAAAAATCATAATCAGATAATCTTTAACTCCGATGTGCTAATTTTTAAAACATAAAAGAGCTTTTTTTTTTTACGCAACGGTGAATGATTTTACTAAATAAACAATCACGACAGCATGGCTTTGATGAGCTCTTTTGATTGATGTAGTTTCAAGCAATTTTAACAAAAACATCACGAAAACTCCCTCATGAACCTCGCTGACTCTTCAATATATCACCAACCTCAGTTTCTTACGAGCAGATTAAAAACTTCAATGACAATAGGGTGAAAAAAAATTTCTGCCTGAAATAGCTTAAGCCTCAAACTCGAATAAAAAATAAGTTCTCACCACATAGTTCAAAAAAGAAATAGAAGAAAGAAAAGAAGAAAAATCAGTTTAACTGCATAGGGGTTGTTCCCTGTGGAATACAGTGCCTCGATTAGGAAATCAATCATTATTACACGGCATTGGCCCATTTCGCTGTGCCATTCCCAGATTCACTTTCTGGGCACCTCATCTCTAGGGAGGCGTTTCAGATATATAACAATCGTTCGGTATCGAGGTAGAGGTGGTGGGATCTTTGTCTATCCATCGGGAGCTATAAAAGGCAGCTTATTAAAACACCCTTCGTCACCCTGCAGCGCATTGCTGGAACGGGGTGGAGGGGTGGCACTCCTGTTTCTGGTAGTAGATTTAAGATGGAAGTTTGATTAAACGTGTCAATCAAGTAATAGCTATTCTTTCCCTACACTCTTTTTCATTATGTTATGGAAGCGAAGGAGATATACTTTTCCTCGTTTTTCAAAATCTTATGAATGGTGAAAAGGTTTGTTTATATGAAGTAGAAGTTTTCATAATTCCAGCAAGAGATATATTAATCTATGTATCATTTAATTTCTAATTCTTTTATCTTAATTTAAACCTTATTAACTTCATTCTCATATGTTCTTTTCTTTCCTGATCGAATTCCAACTTTATTTTATTTTTTTATTTAATAAATGCTACACGAGCTCTGCAAAACTGCTTTATTCAGCAAGTTCTCACGCTCTGAGTAAAGAGATAAAAATCTGTCATGCTCAGCAAATTCCTTTAAAAGATACCAATATTTCCCTTTCCTAAATTATCACATATCAAAGAAATCCCTAACAGAATCTCATAGTTTAAAATCACAGAGGAAAAATATTTCGTTCTCTTTTGCTCTTCTTTTGTTGTGCCGACGTATCTTGTCGCTTCTTTCTTGTACATGAATAATACCTCTAGAATGAAAAAAAAGAGAACTTTTCAAATTTTTAAAGCTGACTTCTCTAGTCAACCATGCTAGAGCTAAAATATAGGTTTAAAACACACACACACAATAAGTGGTTAGCAATGCGTCCATCTACATCACGACACAAGAGCAAAAGAGACAGATTTTTTTTTCCTTCGATGATTTTTGCAATGAGATTTTGATAGGGATCTCTTTGGCATGTGTAGACTTCGGATAAGGACATTTTGGTATGTTTAAAAGAATGTGGTAAACATTAAGGATTTTCATCTCTTCACTCGGTGTGTGAGAAACTGCTGAGTTTATAGTTCTCTAGAGCGCTTGTTAAAAGTAATTAAAAAAAAAAAGTGGAACTGGATCAGGAAATAAGAAAACAACTTAAATTGAAACCAATATGAGTTAAATTAAGATAAAAATTAGGAAATTAGTTAAGCTTTAAATTAAATTTAGTAATATCATTATATACACACACATTTTCATATTTTTAAATCTAATTTGAATCGTAATTAACTTCCAAACTTTCATTGTAAACTTACCTATGTTAAAGTTTAGAATTCGAAGAGCTCACAGTTTCAAAATAATCGTGAAACAAAATTCGTTTCTTTACCTAATCGATAGAAGACACAGTTATATAAAATGTGGTTCAATGAGGCATGCCTAGGGCTCCATCTAGGCTCATTACACAGGAAAAGTTTAAAAGTTGTACTACCAATCAATACATGGATAAATATACAGAATACTTCGGGATTAAGCCAATGAAGCCTAAGAAATATGAAAGTTAAACACATAAAGAATGTGATGTGAGGGGTTGGGGAGAGAAGAATAAAAGTAATAAGATCCGCCAAAAAGGAAATGTCTGTCAAAACAAAAGCACCTTAAAGGAAAAAGCAGGAATAGAAATAACGAAAAACGTAAATAAACGCCAAATGAGGCATTATTAGAAACTGACAAAACGACTCCTGATGTAATAAAATGAAAACAAGGAAAATAGAGATACGTCGCACCCAACTACAATACAGTTAAATTGAATAGAAAGAAGACAATTACATTTATGAAAAAGAAGCAAAAAGTAAAATGTGTACCCTTATCAGAGTCAATAAAACAGTATTAGTTTTTATAGAATGAAATTTATTTTTTAAATATGACTTTTCCCTTTATAATAAAAAAAACTTTAATTTAAAAAAATTCATTTTTAATGTCAACATCATTTAAGATAAATTAAAATATAATTAGAATAATTAAAAAGTAAAATTAAACATAATTAGAAAAAAAATCAAAAGAAAATTACTTTTCTCCCTTTTTTTAAAATCAGGCCTTGGAAGTAATTTCCACCCCCTTTTTTTCCAATCAGTTTCGTGCATTCATTTAAAGCAACATTATAAAAAACAAAAGTAATTTTATTCGACAGAACATAATGAATTCCACCGGGTAGAGCTGCTTTGGAGTTCGTTTTTGCAAACGTTTTTAACTGATATATATGAAAAAAAATACTATTAAAGCTGGATTTTATAACTAATAATTGATGATACATAGAAAAATACAAGTTAAACTATAATTTTAGCAACTAAAAAACGAAAAGTTTCAACATCAAAATAATTAAATAATAGCATAGATTTATGATTTCTCCACAATCAGGAAAATGTTTCTTTTCAAAAAAAAGATGGAAGTGACACTCTATAAAGCAAATTTCAAACAATATTTTAATAACAAAAGATTAGTTAATTAAAGGAACAACAGTTTTATGAGTTATCATAGCCATATATATACATGCCATCCTATTTTAGCTGAAATTATATGTAAAATATCGAATTAAGAACAAGAAAACAAGCATTCACAAAGGAAATTTGAGAAATACCCCTAAACCTTCCCTTTTATTTTTCCTAACAACTGTTGCTGAAAGGCTCACGTCGAGATAAATAAGTAAAAAGTAGAATAGTCAAGACGTGAGTGCTTTTTTCAGTTCTTCAGGAATGCTTCAAACTTTTTTTTTCCTCTCCTGCCTATCGATATTCCCTTTGTACATAGAAGAATAGAATTAAAGCAGGAAAAAGTAAGAATTCCAGAATGATTTAATTACCAACAGATCCATTTCAATTTATATTAACATTCGGGATTTTATATTTTTTTCTACTTACACAATTATTTCCACCTAGAAAAAGCTATTTTATCTCGCATTTTCTGGCATAAATAAAAGATGCAGCTAACAAAACTTTAGGATAATTAATTACAAAATAATAGGATTAATTACGATGATTATTATTGTCTCAATGTGATGAAATAACAAGTTGGTTAAAAAAATATAGTTAACAAATGATAAGAAAAATCTTGTTTGTTAAAAAAATGCTATTAAATTCGAGCGTTTTAAGTTTAAAATTGAATCTTTTTACCTTTCATCAACACATGCCCAAAATAAAAAATAGTAATTACTTATTCTATTTCTTGAAATTAATTTAAAATAAGAGAAAAGAAGAAGATAAGTAAAATTTGTATTTTCCTCTAGTTGTTAAAAAATTATATCATTTTAATAACTAGAAAATCAACAAAATTAAAAGAGAATATATTTTTGATGTGTAGTAACAAAATTACATATTATTCATAGAGAAAATAGAGTGTATATTGTAGAAGTATTTAAATAAAACCCTAATGCTGAGTTAAATTAACACTTAATTTGAGTTTCTAAAAGCCAAAAAATTAAATATTTGTTAAAGGTTTGAAATTCAATAATATCAATCGACAAATAAAACGATAAACTTATTAAAGATGGTATAATTAACGAAACTGTTAGTTAAATACGTTCACGTAACCGAATCTAATTCATTATTTCAAAGATGACAGCAAGGCATTTTCTGAAATTACTGAATTATATACGGATTCCAACGACGACATACGTAACTTTTTAAATATAATATCAATATTTTTTTTTCTATATTCCCAGACTGCATTATTAACTGTTAATAGCTAGAAGATACATTAAGCAAAAACTACAAATAAGCCGATAAAATTATTTAGGAACAATAATTTTATAATTTAGGTCCAATATGTTGTTCTAACAGTAATATATTTGTTATTTCATGGATCACGGCTAGATTTCCTTGAAAATAAAATGGAATTCTATAAATTACTGAATTACTCACACATTTTTAACGACGACATATACAATTTTTTTAGATTAAAAAAAAAACCAAGCGTTTTTTCTATATTCCTAAAATGCATTATTCACATTTTCAACGATACGAGATATCTTGTCTTTTAGATATTTGCAATTACAGCTTTCGGCTAAAATTTGATATGATAAAAGTAAAGGTATTTTTCAGATATGTATTGGAAAGTTCAGCCTATCTAAACATCAGAGACAAATTTTAGTCCACAGACACCTCGAATTGGAAGCATCTGAAATAAGAGATATCTCGTCGGTAGCGTTGAAAGCATGAATTGAAAAGTTCACAATTATATACTCATAACGAATTTACAGTCTACTTATTATTAAAAAAAAAAATCTAATGCATTCATTTTAATCAATATTTTTCTTCATTTTTTGGCGATAAATTATAGAAACGACTTACCTCTGATCGACGATATAAAGTAACTTCCAAATAATAAAGAAGAAAAAATAGTGGCTTACCTAGAAAAAAAGAAAAGAAATAGAACATAAATTTTTTATCACAATTCATTTCTCTCTGCATCACATTAACATATTTTACATAAAATATTCGATTTCAAAAGAACGATAAGAATATGTTAAATAATTAATTCAATAAGAGCTCCGATTTGATCAGAACTCCCTTTTAAACTACTACAACGACTGCAATAAAACATGCATGATCAGGTTTGTGCGTGCTGTATTTTGCTACCTGATAACAACTGTCATCTCAGGAAATTTCTCTCAAAGGACTCCTTGTTTCGTGGAAAGGCTTTATCCATTTATTAATAACTATATATATTGATCAAAATCGGTCCACGAATTATAATTTATTCGCCAAGCTCAACAGGCTATGTGACGCACCTCTTCCGTGACGTTGCCACTGAGAATCAGTCACGCAAATGATTCCGAATGGCGATTTTCTAATCGGAACATAAAATGCAGCAAGAAATAAACTGGGTGGAAAAGGTACAAGAAAGAATTAAAAATAAAACATATTCGCTTTTAAATAAAAAGAAATGAAGATTCATTCTTTGAACATGAATCAGCTCGAATCAACAGGAAGGGGGAGGGAAGAAGAAGACTTTAGAAGTTCTAAATTTTTAGTTTTTATATTAAAAAAAGGAATACTATTCAAAGGCTGAATGGTTAAATAGAGCAAAAATTTGAACTAGTTATAGGGAGAAAATAAAGGAAGTTTCAAAACGATTTCATCCTAAAAAATAATAATAAATGATCTTAGTACGAAGTATTAGGTTATTTTCTAATAACAAGTAGTAAGGAGGCAAATATATAATTACAAGGTCACTAAATAATGTTTTTATTTTGTTTCGATAAAAGAAAGTCATTCACACAAAACAAGTAAATAGGACAAAGAACATAATTTTTTTATTCAAATTTTTAACTTTATTTATTTTTATAAAAATTAAATAAAAATATTGGATTTATTTTTATTTTTATTTAAAGAGGATTTATTATTATTATCTATTTTCATTCATTTATCATTATTATTATTCATCGTTTAAAAAAAATTAATTATTTGTGTTAAAACATTTTATTAGTGATTAAAATACCGGAATTAACCACCTTAGAAAATTTAGAATCTGCAATATATCCATTTACAGAAATCAAAACAAATGCTTTATTATTATTATTAATATATTAGCATATATACTCAACATCACTAAGATGAAGGAAGATATAAATAAGCGAAATTGAAACCTTCAAAATAAGAATTTTTTAATTGATTTCTTTTTTAATTTTGTATTTTGCAAACATCAAACTAAAAATATCAATGTGGATTTATTATTATTATTCATTTACACACACAATTTATTATTTCTGTTAAAAAAAAATTTATTAGTGTTCAAATATAGGAAATAGCAATCAATCGCAGAAAATTTAGAGTTTGTAGTATACCAATTATTTACAAATTGTTCCAGAATTCAAAACAAATACTTTTTTTTTCTTATTCTCAATATACTAGCATATGTACTCAACGTTAAACTAAGATTTCTCGTAATTTTCTCCAAAAAATTATATATCGTCTCGAACAACTCTTTAAAAAATTCTTCCAATAATTATTAATATTCAATTCAATTAATTATCAATAATATTGAAAGAATTTTACATATTTTAGTCAAACGTTGTGAACTGCAACTTAAACATTGTTACAAATTGGAATAGGAAGGCAGCCATTTTTAAAAGTGAATTCTAATCATCATCGATCGTTAATATCAAGTAATTAAATTTAAATCAATTTTTAAATAACTGGTGAGAACAAAACTATCTTCAAAATAAATGAAATCTCTTTTTGGTACGAATAATGTAAGAAATATAATATTTAAACATTCCTATTTATCAACTAGACTTTTTTTTTCCAGTTCAATTTACTAAAGAGCTCTAAGCTGCAGCTATATTCTTTGCTTGTTCAAGAATGTTTAATTAATAAAAAATTAATTGTCGCAACATATTCATCAAATTTCCCTTATGTTTTGTAGTATTTGTAAATAATATTTGATGAAAATCTACTCAGCGATTTGAATTTTTATACAGTAAAAAAAAATTAAGGTATTTGGATTTTATATAAAATTCTAAATAAATAGGTTTTAACTTCAATTCAACAACACAAAATATATGAATTATTCTAGAATGGAAGTAGCAATGTGCAAATTCCTAAAACAACATTCATTTCAAGGTACCAAATATGAAAAAAATTATTAGCTTCCATTTCATCATCTAGTTTAAGAAAAAAATTCAGAAAAAAAAACCATAAATAAAAATGAAATTTTTAATGTTTCGTGTTTTTGAAAAGAAAAAAAAAAAATACCCAGTCGTTAAAAGCACCACTAATTCAGCACTACAGGCTACTTATAGCGAGAGAGACTAAACACACGAAAGCAAATTCTCAACTGTCTGTTTTCAGTGTTCAAAACTCAGCACTTTCATAGTTAGTTGCACGGGAAATTTTAACTGAAGACATTGAACATGCTGTCTGCGTTAGATTCAATTCAGCAGTGGAGAACAGGCGAAAGTGACGGCGATTTTACAACAAAAGGTATTAAATTAAACAAAAGCAATGGTTATTCATCACATAATTTATATAACACATTTATATACAATTAAAAACAAATTATGTATTTTTATTTTTAAAAATTTACAACTTAATACAGTAGCGATAAAGTAAAAACAGACAGATTTAAAATCAATGCAATGTACAAGTATATAAGCGAAATAACCCAAACTATGGAAGTATTGTTATAAAATATTTTTAAAAATTCATTTTGAAAATAGACAAGAAATTGCTTGCAAATGATATCATTGAAAAGTTTTAATTTTTAGATGGCATAAAAATAAATTTTTTATGATAAGAATACCTTTTTTAATGAAGTAAAAAATTGAAGGACTCAAAAAGGATTTTTTTACAGAAAATTCAAGGACCTTAAAATTGTACAGTTTAATTAAAAATCCAAGCAAACGTGTATAAACTTGGTAACTAAAACTACCAAAATGTTATAAAATACCTTTAAAAAACTCATTAAAAATTAAACTGCTTGCAAATGATGACATTGAAAAATTATTATTATTTAAATTTTAAGGTAGTGTAAAAATACATTTTATGTGAAAACAAGATTGCTACTCTAAATAAAGTAAAACATATAAGGATCATTTAATTATAGAGTTAAATTGGCATAAAAAATGAAAATATTAAAAGTAAATCAAATATTTTTCAAATTCAAATGCACAGTTATTTCCTTAACCTTTGCACCATTATTTTTTTAAAAAAATTCTTAGAAACAAAAAGGACAGAGACTCCTTTTATAATCGGCCCCCATTTCATTCATTATGACAAGAATAGCGAAAAAGCTTTAGAATTATACAATACTTGAGTACTATAAAAAACATTTTTAAATAATTTCTGAGCAATAAGAGGCATAAAGTAATATAGATAGATTAAGACATTTCTTCTATTCTGGAAACGAAGTACCTTTCTTAAGGCAAATTCCCCCAGAAATTTGCTGACTTGATTGTTTTAATTTTATTATTTTCACAGAGTTACTGGTTTTTCAAAATCAGTTTATGATAAATAGCATTTCCCAGTAACCGTTTCGTGTTTAAATTTTCTTGATTTTTATTTATATAAAACATCGTCGCCTTTAGTGATAAAATGATATGTGGGAGTATCGATTTTGAGCATCATGATTTCCTTCACAAAGCATTTTTAAACATTAAATTTTGAAAGACATTACAGGCGAGTTATTATAATGGATTTTAACCCTTTCTGTCTACTGTGCACAATAACCTTCCTAATGGAGCTTAAGACCACGACGTCGTCGACCCATTAAAAGCTTAAGTACCTGGGTAATCCGTTTCAAACTACAAGTTGTCTTCCGCAGTAATGTAATTTCATTATCTGATACCTTATGTGAAGTGCTCAGATAATTAAGAGAATCGCTCTTCTGTAGCTTTTTTAAGATGGAAGAAAATTAGATTATTAAACATTTGATGTAGCAACGGAAAGAGAATGAATTTCATAGCAAAACTGAAATGTATTTTTGAATATATTTTTTTAATAAAATTTTCTTGGTTTTATAAATTGAAAGAGAAAAAATGCACAACAATTTTAAATATCATTATTAAAGAAATTTTTTTGTTAAATTTTAAAATGATGTAAAACTCATTTAAGTGGAATAATATTATCAGGAAAAAGCACAGCAATTTTAAATCTCATCATTCAAGAAATTTTTTTGTTAAATTTTAAAATGATGTAAAAGTCATTTTCGTGGAATAATATTATTAGGAAAAGGCACAGCAATTTTAAATCTCATCATTAAAGAAAATTTCTTGTTAAATTTTAAAATGATGTAAAATTCATTTTCGTGGAATAATATTATCAGAAAAATGCACAGCAATCTGAAATATCATCATTAAAGAAAGTTTTTTGTTAAATTTTTAAATGATGTAAAAGCTATTTTCGTGGAATAATATTATCAGGAAAAAGCACAGGAATTTTAAATCTCATCATTAAAGAAATTTTTCTGTTAAATTTTAAAATGATGTAAAAGTCATTTTCGCGGCATAATATTATCAGGAATTATCAAGTGAAAACGTCAAAATATCATTTAATTTTTAATACATGCAAGCGCACGAACCTTTATTATTAATAAATATTTAATGATGCATGCTTCAGCAGCTGATAATAATCACTTTTCTTTTCTTTGTAAATTATGAATTGCTCAAGATTTCCGATGAAAATTCAATTTTCTTTCGTTTTGCCTCGTTTACTTTTTGATATGTAAAAGATACATTTTAACTTAAATTAGAAGTAACAAAAAGTAAAGAATAGCTATTCTTAGAAATAAAATTGTTAAATTAAATAAAATTGTTGGATATAATTATTTTTGAAATAAATAAATGAACTAATTAGCTGGAAACCTCTAACAAAAATTAAAGCCCAAATAATTAAATATTGTTAAAATAAAATAATAATATAGTAAATAAAATAAAATTTATTGCGGTTTCCAATTAATTAGCAGGTTAATTGCATAGCAAAACCTTAATAAGGAGAAAAATATTCATCAACGACAAAACAAAATATGCTTGTGACGGTATTAAGATTAGACAATAAGGAATTACACACACAGACACACATAAACAAAAAAAAAGTAAAGTAATTTTAGGAAGTTGTTAAATACTTAAGTATTACATTTATAAACGCAAATATATATCTTTTTTTTTTAACTTTTGATATAATAATAGTTTATTGAATACAATGGATTTCGTTTACTTCAGAAAAGATTCACTAGTTTTATTCTTTCCCCTACAAAAGAGTAAAAATAAAATAAAATAAACTACATATTACAGCTTTTTATTAGTTTGTGAAAATATTTATTGTTTCTTTAAACAATTATTTACTACGCAGACAGAGAGACTAAGGAATTAAAAAAATAATTACATTTGATTACATCTGAAAATTACTAAATAGATTTAATGAGATCAGTTTTTATTCAGTTAGTAAACGAAACTTGGTTTTGCCTCAAAAATGTCTTAACTGGATCCAGTGATATGAATTAATTATTTTAATTATTACTGATATGAATTAATTATATTAATTATTAACATTTTAAAGAACATATCTCATAGTTCGATAAAACTCTACGGCAAATTTCCAACATTGATTTTTGTTTTTTGCTAATTCTAAATAAATGTAGTATTAAGAATTAACAAAAAAAATATTTAAAAAATGCATTTTGGAAATAAGATCGATTTACTTAAAAGCGGGCAGTTTTTTTAATCGATACATTTTCGCAAATAAACACTTCAAATAAACTTCCAAAAAGTTTTTGAAATAACTTATTGGCGAGAATTATCTTTGTCACGACCAAACAAATCAGCGATCGATTGTAAAATAATATAGAATAACATATCTACACATCAAAAAAATTCAAAATTTAGAGAATCTATTACAATAAATAAAATACTGCAGTAGTTTCTTATGAACACCACCAAATATACTTATATTACAGTGAATTTTATTTAAAATGGTATTCTTTTAAGTAAAAGAATATTGAGAGAATATGACAGAACGAGTGCACACTGGTATCTGTATTTTTAATATTTATTACTTTAAATTACAAATATATAGAAAAAAGTAATTGTAATAGTAGTAATAGTATGAGTGATTGACTTCTCGCATCAATCTCAGTAGAGACGTATAGTCTCTACTGAGTTTTACACGCAGGGATAGCTTGGTTGGCAGGGCGTAGGACTCGTGTATGTTAGATTGCGAGTCCGAACCCACCAGTCGAAGATTCCCCGTGTGTGGTGGTGGCTGATATAAATCCGTATAAATCTGTCGTGGCCTGCATTTCGAGAGTATTACCACTGGGGGCACTGGTTCAGAGGTGATCGTTCTCTGATTTAGATCGAAATTACAATCTGTGGATGAGTGAATAAAGTGAAATTCACCTAGTAAAAAATTTTTGTGATGCTAAGGTCGTATTCTTGGTCCTAGATGGCACTACTGGAAAAATCAAGAGATGCGCCAAATAGGCTTAATCTCTGTCTTCGTAACTGTGGGCTTGTCCTAGGGCAAGCGCCATAAGAAAAACAGTTATTTTACACCTCAATTTTTCTTTTAAAAAATTATGTTTTCTAATTGAAAATAATGAAATAACAATTCATAAAAATAGATTTTATTGATTTATATAATTTATATTTATAGAAATAAAAATAAATAACTAAACTCATTTGAGATTTAAATGACAATAAAAACAAATATAAAAGGAACATGGGGATTGAGAATTTGGTACATACAATTCTTTTAAAAAATGGAACTGCCAGCTAATTAATGTTTTAAATAAACGATGAGTCACGTATAAAACATCAAAAAATAAAAATAACATTTAAAAGAAACATTCTTCGATGAGATTTTAATATGCGCTACATAAGCAATGAAAAAAAAATTGATAAAACTATGTTTATATACAAATTTAAGAGAATGTTTTTAGAAATGCATAATTGCAGACGCAGGCTTCAACTCGCATATCACTCTAATTCTCTATTTCCGTATAATTTGGTTCGCAAAATTCAGGGACTTTCAAAGCTCTCTGCAAATAAAATTTATTCAGCATAGATAGGGTATTATTAACAGCGAAAAGGTCACCAAAAATTGTATCACATTCAATGCAGTAAGAAAATTATTACTAGATTTTGATAATAAGTCTGAAGATCAAATATTTCACCTTCGCTCGCTATCATGTAGAGAATTTTCAATTTCATTCAAACAGATTTAATGAATTCTATTTATCACTTCATATAACATAAAATGAAAAATTTTGACAATTCACTCTAAGCTCTATTAAAGATGACTTAGAAAGAAGAAAAAAGTAAATATCTTTTCTAAGATAATTTTTATGAAAAGTATTCGCCCCGGATTCTATTTTAGATTATTTGCAAGGGATTTTGTTACCGACGATCGATAAATTCAATTATCTGCGCCTTTTTGAAAATCGTTTGCTGCATTGGAATAATGGGAATATTATTGTTTTCGAAAATGAAAGAACAACGTCATTACGACAAAGTTTATATTCTTTATACACATGTAAAATATCTTTCGAAGATGATAAAAGGAATGTTTGTTTTTACTCGACTTATTTTTTTAAAGTTCATTTAAAAGAAGAAAGCATGTTTTAAGAAGAGATAAGAGCCATATGAATGAAAGGAGTAGATTTTAAGTGCATTATTCCTTCAGTAGTTGAATTGCAATAAAAATATAAAATATTAATATCCCGCATACTTTTATTAGCATCAATATTGTAAGAACTTAGAAGTCATATAATCCCTTTTAGGATTAAGCATTTATTAAATTTCAGTTTTATTTTTAAGTCAGCTTGGAAGATACATTACAGAAATGATGTTTACAAAAATATGAGATTATACACTATTTCATAAATTTCAATGGTAAAGTTATATATATATATATATATATATATAAACTATTGCAATTAAAGAGGCTCTTACCCATTGTCTCTATTTTAGTCCCTTTGACGACTTGATTTAACAAATTGTTATTTTTTCAGACTCTAAATCAGCTCTAGAGGCCATACGAAACGGTGAGTCAGCACTGACGGTAGAAATCAATACCCTTCTTCACTCACTAAATATACTATGCATTCTCCAGTGGATTCCTGCTCATGTGGGAATCGAAAGGAATGAATGTGCAGATGCCCTTGCAAAAGAAGCACATGATGAAGAGCAACCTCGCACAATCACCTGTACAGACACAAAAGCTGTTGCCAGGCGAAGGATCTACGATCAGCATTTTGGCAAGGCAACAATCCCTGATATAGACTGCCCAAGAAACCTCTCCTCTACAATAGCTCGGATACGTACTGGACATTTCAAGGGCATGAAGATATCACCAGATGGTATTAAATCCTATCCCAACTGTAAGCACTGTCCTCAATCCCAACTTACTCCAGATCATGTCTTGAACTGCCAAGCCATTATCCGCTCCCTCTTCGAACTCGGAGCTCCACCGGTTGAGATCCTCCATGGCCATCGGGCTCCGGAATTGGCCGATCTCGTCACCAAGACTTTCGGTGGACTATAGACTTTTGGTTTTTTTTGGAACTTCGCACTTATGCATAGACAGGACGACAACAACAACAAGCAAATAAACTTTAAAGGGTGTTATACGTCTAAATATAATCATTTAAAATATTTTCTTTTAATAAATCCTTTTTTCAATATATATTTTATTCTTAAAATCTATCCTAATTATAATTTAAAATCGTCTTAGGCTACAAAAGAAATGATACAAAACAAAATAAAATATAACTTGTGAGTTGCGAATTTGAACATTATGTCACTCGTTAATGGGCAGCACTTAAATATTGTACACCTTTAATTTTATTACAATTGTTATTAAAATAGGATATACTAATGTTGGATTTATTCATATATATTCATTGATAACAACTAGAAATAAACATAATTAAAACTTACTTTCCCTCGAACCAAACAGTTAACAAAAAACAATTATTTCCCCTTAATAATTAAACGTTTGAAACACGTTTAATTATCAGGGAAAAAATAATTAAAAAAGAAGCCCTAACAGCAACCAACTTTCAGAGATAGATTGTTGAGTCAATGCACTTGCCCAATTTGAATATCATTCTACTCGAGAGAGGATATCATTTTAATATTGTACACGTCTACTTTTATTATAGTTATTAAAATAATTATTTGTTGTTCATACATTTTCGGCGATAACAACCAGGAATAAATAAAATTAAAATTTATTTTTAATTATTTACAATAACAATGATAAATTATTTGTGCTCATACATTGCCAGCGATGACAACTAAAAATAAATAAAATTAAAATTTATTTTTAAGCAACTCAAGTAGTTAAAAAAATAGTGGAACTCAAGTAGTTGAGACATTTAACTATTAGAGAAGATATTAATTTTAAAAAGAAGACATAAAGGCAACTAACTTGCAACGATAATTTGCTGAGTCAATCCTTGACCAATTTGTATATCATATCAGTCATTAATGAGAAGCGTTTATACATTGCACATGTCTATATTTATTACAGATGTTATTAAAATAGGTTAAATTAATAATTAATATTGTTCATACATTTTCAGCGATAACAAATGAGAATAAAAAAAATTAAGAAATTTCTTTCGCCCGAATCAAACAAATAATATTGAAATGTTTAATTAGGGAAGAAATAATTAAAAAAGGCCTAAAGCAATTCACTTTTAGTTGCAGTTTGTTGTGTCAAACCTTGACCAGTTTGAACATCATGTCATCAGCACACTTAACACAGTACATATCTATTACCATTATAGTTATTAAAATAATATAAATTAATCTTGAAATTGTTCTTACATTTTCAACAATAACAATTTGGAATAAACAAAATTTAAATTTACTTTTAGTCAATTAGTTAAAAAACTAAATAACAATGAGTCAATTAGTTAAAA
>JAPMOQ010013540.1:36079-62871 GCA_026543055.1 Argiope trifasciata
ATAACAATGAGTCAATTAGTTAAAAAACTAAATAACAATGAGTCAATCAGTTTTTTAAATAAAGTCAGATTTAAACGTTTAACTATTAAGGAAGAAAATAATTAAATAAAGAAAGCCTGAAGGCAACTAACTTTTAGTGATAGTTTGTTGTGTCAATGTCCTTGACCAAGAGCAGCAGGAAGCGCAATTTAACCTTGAGATCAACGCGCATGGCTTTTCCTTTCTCGTTTGAGTTATTAGAGCGTTTCGAAAATTAAAAAAATATAATAAAAACAAAAGGACGACATCTCTTTTCATTATCCATAAAGTTCCACTTTTTTCTTCTTTTGGTTCGTGCAAAAAAGAGGTTTTTCACCTAAATGAGAAACTTGGCAGAAATCGATTACATGTTCGTTTTTCTTTTCTTTTTTTAAATACCTTTTTCTGTTTATAGCTTCTACACATAATAAATAACAAGATAATATTCAATGGATTAATGTATAATAGAATAAATTCCATATACAATACTTTTTGTTTCATATAATTGGATGTTTTTTTCCCCCTTTTTTTATGCATTACCCGCTGACGGCATCGTTTTGAGCTCAAATGAATGGCAATTGAGCACTAAATCTAAACACAATTAATGACAACCATATGCATAGAAATAATATTATATTCATAACAAATGAAATAATTACATGAAAATCTTATATTTTTTCATACTCATCAATTATATAACTTTTGCTATACTGCTGAAAATGATTTAATACATTAATCGTTATTATTTTAATTTAATTTCACAGATTTTTTTTAATAAAGGAGAACGCAAATCCTGATTTTAATTTTTAATAAAGAGAATACAAACCTTATTTAAAAAACAGTGAAAGTCTCCTCTTGTAAGACAAACTGATCAAAAATAATAAATAAATCTTAGAATAACAATAATGTATCTCAAAATTAATAACAATCCCACAGCCCGCTGTTGTAGAAATATTTAGGTTTAGGACTTTGGAAATCACAGTCTAGTTCAAGTTTGATCTGAGCAGTTAATTAAAAGCTCAGATTAACCTAAGAATCTCCAGTGATCTTTCCAAATATTTAATCTATTCTTTGACATAATTATTGGAACTCAATACATTCAAAATAAAACAAAACGACATTTAAAACTAGCATGTAGTATTAAGATTACAAAAACATATAATTAACCATCACTGAATGATAGAGTTTTTAAGGGCAATTAATTCTATTTCATATCACAAATGTATTTTTATCAGAATGTCGCAAGAAAGTTTAAATACATAAACAACCTTGCCCATGTTAGAGAAAATAAATCATATATTAATCGTCCGCCAACGCATTTCAGAAAAGTAAATTCGTTTAATTAAGAAGAATTATTTGGAATTAACTCCTTTTCATTTTCAAAAATTAAATGAAACATTCTGACTTTTCTACGAACTGAATAAATACCAGGGAAATAGCAGTTCACATCTGACTTCTATCTCACTAATTAGCGAAATCTTCATTAATTATATCACAGAATTTCGAAGAACAAATTGCGAATGCTTAATGTTAAGCAACAAAGAAAATAATCTTGAAGGAAAATCCACCAAAATATTAGAAGGAATCTTCATATAGTAACGATTTTGCATTAAAAACAAGCATGTCAATTTGGCTTCCTGCGTTAAAAGGATGATCGTGAAATCTAATTACGGACGTTTTTGAGTAAGAACAAAAACAGAAGATATAAAACAAAACGGAATGTCACAATCTTGAGTAGATATTTAGAAATGTATAAACAAAAGAACGACGTTTCCTTTTTTAAAACCAAAAGATCAATAAAGCGGGATTTCTTAACATCGTAGTACTAATCTTAGTGGTGAAGTATGTAAATTTTAATGAGAAGAAAAATCATCTCAAATAAGTGTGTGTAGTTATATAAAAGTGAATAATTTTCTGATACTTCACTAAAAGTTTTGAGTATTTTCCTTTAAATTAAATTTTTACATAAAAATGTTATCAGCAAAATATGACATCTGACATTCTATAAAATGCCTAAAATACCAAATGAGACAGCAGCTAAGTATGAAATGCATCTCTGATTTGTTTCGAATATAATGTATTTATAAAATAAAGTGCCAAAATATGAAAAGTCTTCAAGTGAAAGATGCAATGAAATGTAATTCAAATAATCATTAAAGCTTACCATATTGCAACAAGTCGGTTAATTTTAATCTCTAATTTTTTATATAATTTCCCTTGACAGAAAAGGCTATAATTTTGTTTTGTACAACTTTCATTTTTCTTTACTTATTTTGAATAAATTGTCTAATGAATCTGAATTACTTTTTCAGAATAGTATTTGTGTTTTTGTGGAAACGCATGTCACTTATATAACAGCCTTTTAAAATTTTTTACAATACTTTGTCTAAATAACATTTGAAACTCAATAGAATGTCTAGATATTATATATAATGTCTAGGGAAAATATGCAATAATCCGTATATTTCATACTTTATTTAAAAGCCTCTATCTGCATCACTTACAATGCCTAGGCTTTCTATAGAATACCGACTTTCCGTACTTTGACGGTTACAATATACATTTCCTTCGGATTTTACACATTTTAATTATTATCACAATTTAAAGGATAAATGGAATTTTTTTTTCTCAGCTTAAGTAAATGCAGGTAACATATATACGTATATTATCTATATAATTTAGAGTTTAATCTTACTAATGTAAATGCACTGAAAAGTAATGTTCTTTTTTTTCTTTTTGGATATCGTCGCATATTTCACATTTCTTATTTTATATGATTTATGTAAGGCATGAAGATGTTTATTTAAGAAATGTTTACTTTATTCCTCGTCAGTGTTTAAATTAACACTGGATAATTTATTTATTTCTTAATTCATCAATTATGAATTTCTAAGTCATGATACCTAGATCATAATATAGTTTAAACACCTCGAAAGTCATATCTGTTCTCAAGAAAATCAATCTTCTATAATGTACAACTAAAGTGATATGTTATTGAGAAATGTATGATCGGATCTTTATTTCAATATCTTTACAAAAACATAAAAAAAAAAGAAAGGGCAAAAAAAAAAATCGTTCGAGTTGCATTAGAGTAAAGGAAAACAACTATGACACAGAACATCAAAATGACACACATTTTGCTACTGACGTCAAACATGGCGTCATACTGAACTGTCTCAATCTTAAAAAGCTCTTCAAAAAGACATTTCGCAGCAATATAGATATCATTCGATTATGGTTTTTAATGTGTTTAATCCAGATCGGATTAAATCCGGCTTTGCCCAGATTGAAACCGGAGAAAAATAGGCAAACTTTATTAGAAACGAACTATTATTATTATCATTTTAATTCACAAATCAATAACTTTTTATTTATTTATTTCAACTCTATCATGGGAAAAAAAATGTTATTTACAAATACATTTATAAATTTAAACAAATTTTTCTACATTCATATATTTATAATGGCAACCGCTTTTTGCCAACCTTTTAGATTTAAAACATGTTCATGCAACACCAGCCGTAAAATGGTACTTACACAGCAACAGATCATATTCAAGGACTTTTTTTTTTACATAAGCGTGTTTTGGGTTTTACACAAAAAACGATGCATGATATTAATCTTATCTTATATCACCAGCTAATACCATAGACCAGTCAACTGAACATATATAATAAAACTCATTTCATTCTAATATCTTAACCCGAGTTTGAACTTATTTTTCAACCACTGAACTTACATATCAAATGAAGGTTACCTAAGTTTGTTGGTAAATAATGATGTTACCTATAACGGAGGCATTTTACAATGAAAATAAACAATAAAAACTTTAATGATTAATTACACCCGGTAAAAAACATGGCAACTAATTTCGCGCCGACACAAAAGCCTTAACCCCCTTCCCACATAGACAGAATCTCATTACATATAAAAGAGTATTTTATGTATGTGTGGAAGATATATAACCTATGATAAATCAAACTGACAGAATATAGATGTCAATTTCACATTCCATTCTATGTGTGCTACGTGCGTACGTAGAACGCAAATAACAGGTAAGTGACGTAATACGTGTTTTTAGGCATTTTATAGTCACTGAAAGAGATAAATTTCAATACAATTCATTATATTTCACCTTAAATAGTTTTATAACATAGTTAATCGTATACTGATACTTTAATTTTCCTAATCAGATACTTTGAAATTGTTGTAAACTGTTTTTCTATAAAAGTATTAATGATATGTTGCTTACTTTCTCAGAAATGCTAAATTGTAATCGTTTTCTTATGCCTATTTTTAGCTTATTTTCTGTATTAAATTTAATTTTCATTCACAATTTTTCTTTAAACTACGATCATAAAGGAAATTTTAAATGACTTTTGTTGGTATTATTTATCAAAGAGGATTTTTAATAAATACTTTAATGATTTCTAAATGTCTTTTAATGTTTTTAAAATTAAAGGTCTTCAGTTATTGCATTCGTAACTTATACTTCGTGGTCTATAAAGAATACATTTTTGGACCATATTTATTTTGTGTATTGTTATTTTTCATATGGCATTGTAATTCGATATTTCCTGCTGAGTAGATTCTCAAATCATAAATTTTTAAAAATAACATTAGATAAATGCATGCCACTCTTTTAGCTGGTGTAATATTGCACAGTCTAGCTTCCGCCTCACTATCAGTTTGTGTATTATTATTTTTTATAACGTAATGTAACTGGATATTCTCTGTGATGTAGATTCTCAAATGAGAAAATAAAAATGCATTAAATAAATACGTGCCATTCTTTTAACAAGTATAATAATAACTGGTGGCAACAGCATAATTTTAGGCCTTTCTACCAATTAGTGTATTGTTACTTTTTGATACTTCATTGTAACTGGAAATAACCATAAATAAAAAATACAATAGATATGTACCGCTCTTTTAACTGGTATAATAATACACAGAGTAATTTTGCCTCGCTATCAGTTTGAACTATCATTGATAATAATAAATATTCAATCTCATTTAGACAATATATATATTCTTTTCTATGAGAATTTCATTAACATTTATCTCATATATCCCCCTTTCATTAACACAATCTGCAGAAAATAATACAACTATACGGAAATGCCGCAGAATTCTTCATTAAAAAACTTATAACTCAGAATAACTTTCCTTTGTTTAACGCTATTAAAGGGACAATGCACTCTAATAGCCATCTTTGCAAATTACTGATAAAGGGTTATGAAATTTTGTGTGCTTTGCAATAAAGTATAAATACTTCAAATTTATTTTATAGAATTAAAGGATATATAATTTAATTTTTTTAATAATTTCATTATTAATATTATCGATTATTTTTCCTTATTATCAAAATAAATTTAGTTAGAACAAAATTTCAAGTGATTTTTTATTCCAATTAAATGCTAAATTTTTGGTAATATTTTTATGCACTCTTATTGAATTTTCATTAGAATTTTGTGATTTTTCTGAACTAAAATTTACTTTTTACCATCTAAACAGGATCGCATTTTAAAATGCATAACCTATTTTCTATTAATTTTTAACAGAAATCATTACTATGATTTCTAATTAATTTCTTCTAAAATTGAATTGAATTAAAATTGTAACATTTCAAAGATATTTGAATCCAATTGCAATATCATTTTGAGAAAAATCCCTAGGAGGAACTTTTTCCGCTAAGTCCTTTAAATATTTAATTTATTGTACAATATATTTTATAAAACTATTTTAGTTGAATGTAAGCATATATTTTGGTGATGAAACCGTCCATTTATGCTTATTTCAAAGGCCCTCGCAGCTTTAACAAACACAAGAATACACATAGAATAAAACTAATGCAAAACGTAACTTAAAATGCAAGCGAATCTCCTCTTTTTTTTTTTTTTTTTTTTTTTTTTTTACAAATTTTTGAAAAAAAAAAATGATATTGAGAGCAAACGAAGACGACTTCATGAAAGAAAAGAGCACTCTCTGTGTGCGAACAATTGTGTGAAGTTTCGATTAATTTGAGACAGGAAAAAGAGGGAAAAAAATAATCGAACAAAGCAGTATCGATCATTATCCCTTTTCAAGTGTAGTGGAGAAGAAAAAAAAAAAAGCAAGTGCGCAAGGTCACATTCCTCCCTTTTCCTTTTCAATGACATGAAAGGGAAAAGAAATTTCACAGCTGTCAAGGTTTTCACGAAAACGGTATTAGCATTGGCTGAGCTCTATCATGTGAGTGACACGAAAGCTGACGAGGGAAATATATTCTAATGAATCCATTATGTTGCAAGCACATTTTTAAACGCTTTGGCAATCAGGTGGGGAGTCGAGTCAATATTTCTGCTTTGCTATCTATCGGTTTCAACGAATTTTAATACCAGCATTTAATTTTTGTATGCTTATTCAATAAGGCGAAAAGGGACTCTTTACGTGTCAAGGTTAATAAATGTTCAGAGTCTCTTATTTCACACGAACAGAAATAGGGCCTTTTATTAGAAGCCCTTCCTCCAAATAATTCAAAAATATTCAAATAAACCGAAAATTTTCTAAGGAAACTATTAGTAATTACAATGCTATTCAATTATGGTTTCAATAAAATACATTTTATATACTTTAAGACATTTCAATTTTTTCTTTTACTTTTTCGATTACGTAGTATAAAAAAACAATAATCGCCAAAAAATCCAAAATGTTCTAAATCTCTTTTTTTTTTTCAAACATTCAGGAATTCGAAAAACACTTTTGCAATTGGTTCTTCGGTCTGGCTGTGTCAAAGATAAACTCAAAAATGTTTTCAGCTAGACGGATGAAATTAGACACGCAGTTTCGATAACAAATTTGCGGATTTTTATCAAATATTGTGAAAAATATGTTCAGAGGTCTGTCCAACTGTTCGAATATAAGTTAACATGATAATTACAAAATAAGATAACCAGATACATAAAATTTGGTTCATAGACTTAAAATGTATAATATAAACACGAATCAAATTAAGAACCAGATCCATCTAAGGTTTTACTATCAGTCGATCTGTACTTTCAAAACCATGAAAAGAGATAATTCAAGAACGCAATAACTTAAATATATCAAATTTAGTACGTAATTGTATAACTACAATTGCAGTTTTATGTCACACTTTTGTTTTAATTGGTTGAGAATAATATGTCTATAACACAAATTCGATTGCTAGAGATTATTAATGCATGCCAAGAATAATAGACCAAATACTCGTCAACGATGACATGAATGATCCAGGAAAAAAATTCGTCAAAAGTTAATATTTCGTAACTATTGAACGCCAATACCATACAAAGTGTTCACTGGAATGATAAGCTCAATAGAGAATATACGAGAAAAATTTAGGGAGACCACTCCCAATAAACTCCAAGTTCAAATAAACAATAATAGCATAAAATAAGCATCCATTTTTTAACAAAGATGTTTCCTTTGTAAATGCAAGCAACTCATTATTCTGAACAAGTTTCTGTTCAGTTAACAGTAACAGTCTATTTCACATTCATCCTTAAAAAATTAATGTTGCTGATCTAATAATGGTTGTATATGATGCCTACAGTTTATCTAAATATATTGGCTAATGATCTTTATTTTTCTATAATTCATTATTTCTAAAACTGCAATTTAAAATCCCTAAAAGTTAACAAGAATGAATTTTCAAATAAATTTTTATGTATATGCAGCCCAGATAGAGATAAGATTACAATCGTTAAAATGATTACATCGTTACAATAATTAAATCGGAATATATATATATATATATATATATAAAGATTACAGAAAATATAAAAATTGCAAACCTAAAAAGTGATTAGATCGGAATTAAAATAAATATATACATAAAAAATAGATATACCAAAAAAAATCAAATCGATTTTTTTTTACAGTTATGTTTTTCACTAACAATAACTTATATAATAATCCTTTGATTCATTTTTTATGCACAGGAAATATTGAAATTGCGAATCGGTATATGAAACTGAGATCATAAACAGAAAAATTCAGAGAACTTCAGCTCTAACGGAATACAATACAGGGTATATTGCAGTCTTTAAATGCTGAATAAAGAAGTTACGTTTTTAAAGTTGATACTCGATTCAACTTAAGATTCAGATTTATCAGTAAATAATATTCCACAAAGAGGAGGCCGAAACAAAATAAATAATTTCTGCATATACGTTCCGTTTGCAACGCAATTATTCCGATGAATTAAAAAATAAAACATTCGAAGCGCAGATAAGCATATAAATGCAAAATAAAATTACCAAGAATGAAGCCTAATCTCACTACTCTTGAATCATTTTGTCAAAAAAATTATTAATGACCATTCTACGAAACGAAAGGAAATTGGAGGTCCAATGACACCCATAATATACGCTGAAGCGCCCTCTATCGTTACAGTGATTAGTTCTTAAAAGGCGGAAAACCACAAGCATGTGACATGGCTCAGCTAATTTTCCGTGATAAATACGCAATTAAAAATTGCATATTTATCGTTCGACCCGTTCTGTAGACAACATCAGTAAGACGAGAAGAACGTGGTTCTAAGAGTAATTATAGTTCTTAATAATCGCCTGAAGGCCCGGAAAATAGTGCTTTTTCTTAGCAGCTCACAAAAGACAAGAACTATAATTAAAAGATGAAGGTGGTGGAGACGCTGTTTCTCTCATATAATTCAACCTCTATGGCCATCACTTCAATAGAAAATCATTAAGTTGTTCCTCATAAGCTCCCGAGATGAAAGTAAGCATATTTTAGAAAGAAGTGTTCAATAACGCTAATGCTCCATTATTTTTACACCCTCCTCCCACTTTGTAAATTATTTTCGTAGCTAATGTTTCCAATCATTTTCGAGTTTTAGAGGAAAAATTTGAGCTATTATTGCTTTTAACATAATTCAGAATAACAAGCGATTCTCCATGTAGAAATCGAAGATACCCAAGGCAAATATGCATTAACATAATACATGTCTACGTAGTTGTTGAGGTAATGCTCGTTTAATTTGTATAATTATGTGTTAATCAACAATGACGTAATATTATGAGAGTAATGATATTTTCTGAGTATGATTTAAAAAGTATATGTAACTATTTTCTGTCTTTTTGATCGGCTATTTATAATAGATTTTAACTATTAAAATAATTCTGCTCCCAAATTACCATACTTCGAATTGAATATAGATGGTGGCATGAAAATTCGAGGGACAAAGAAGGAAATACAGATATGCTAGCCATCAATTTTTTGTTGGCTTTTAGAGACAAAACGTATATGCATTTATATTATTTAAGGTAATATGATGAAAGAGAGAAAATACAATATTATGCTAAGGGAGTCATTTATATTTCTTGAGCCACTGAATGCAAATGTTTTATTAGCGTGAATATTTGAGACCTTTCTTCAAACTAATCTCGGGCCCAAGGTGGATTAAAGGTAAGATGTAGGACTGTCTGCAGTTCTGAAACCAGAAAAAAATTAGTTAACATTTTTTTTTTCAGAAAGTCCCAAATGCTTTTGTTGTCCTTCAAGATTCTCAGATTAGCATTTCCAGAAAATTCTCAGAAATTCAGCATCCTTTCATTTCAGATAATTTCTCCCTTAACGCAGCAGTTTATTTTGTTAAGTTCAGACAATTTGTCCTTTTATTTATTCTCTAAGAGATTCACATTTACTATTTGAAACTGATCGAACAAATCGTATTAGTAAATAGAACACACTCTTCACAAATGCATAGTTTCGTTCAATGTCTTGAGACTACCACGTTTCGACGATTCTACCTTATGAAAGAGTGAGACCCGGAAGGACGAGCATATTTCTGAAGTTCTCCGTCATTATTTGACCCTAATTTCAAGCCTATTATATTCTTTTTCATTATTAACTTTTTAAAAACCTGCATGTGAGTGTCATGTTGCTTTTAACCGTATTATTTTATTTTAAGTTAAAATTTATTTTATTTCCATGAGCAATTCGGCTATACTTTATTGTTACATGTAATCATTCCTCTCATCTCTATTCAGACGAATTAAACTCATCCTAACGCATGCGTGAAAGCGACGGTTTTAGAATCCGTTGGCGAACAATATCAACAAATAACTGTCAACTTGTAATCTCAGAAAGTAGTTAGTATTCTTTTATTTTCAATCGGAAACTCATTCATGCACGACTGTGCTTTGTGTGTTTTGCCTGCTTCAAGTAAAGCAAGGATACAACTATTATTGTGCAACAATATGCAAATATTTCTTAAATACAGACATTTCTTACGGAAGTGTTAATTAGTTAAACAAATTTAACTCTAAAATGATTTAATTAGTTGGTGAAGCTTTCATAATACAATAATGGAAAGCCTGGCGAAACAAAAACTTACTACAACGCTGATTTATATAATATAAGCTTTGATTCAAACTCGCATTCTATTGGTATGAAAATTGATTAGTCAAATGCATCAACCAATAAGATAAATTAACTCATCAACTGTTTGAAACTGCAAAATCTTCGATAAAAGCACTGGTTTAAAATGTAACGACATTGAGAGTAAACGATGTCTATTGGATCTATATATAGCATTATTCAAATTATTTGACATGAAATATTTTGGCATTTTCATTTTTGAGTGTTTCATTTTCCCTCTCACCCATTGTTCCTTTTTGACAAGCAACAAATACATTTCTTCAGGAAAAATACATAGAATGCAAAGTATATTCGTGGTTAATAACAAATTAACACAGTATTTAAATGAAATTACACATTGAAATAAGTTCTTTTTAAATAACTCCATAAACTCTCATCCATAAATTTTTTCAACGGACTGCTAAGGTTACGAGTTTTTTTTAAAACGACATTTAATTCGAATTCAGTAGGAGACATCGCTTAGCATTTTCGGCCATAAAACGCTAAAAGGCTATAAACTGTCAGGAAACCAACCAGAAGTGATACATAGACCTATTTTTAATCTTCTTTTTCTCATTTTCCACCTCACAGTTTTCGAGGGTAATCTCGTCTAAAGGCAAAAGGATGGAACTAACTGCTACTTAACGTTACTACTCCAGTTTATAACTACTGGCGATTATGCAAGCCAATGATTTGAACGTCAATCAGCGTTATTAAACGTGTCGCCTCAATCGTCAGATAGACTTCTTTAGAGATAAAGCAGTCGCACTAATTATCGCAAAGGTACCAGAAGGTTCTCGATAATTATCTTTAGCATTTATTCACGAGACAGACTTGAAAGATAACATCTTCGATAAATTTATGTGAAATTATTCGTTGACGCCAATTTTTTTGAATTATTAGGTTGTTCGGAAAGTAATTTCGTTTTTTCCTGACAAAGGATTTAATTGCATTTTTCGCACCCAATTTCATACTTAAACCGCAAAATCATTTTATGTTTTAAGAGCTGATATAGCAAGGCTTGAGTGTGAAAAAGTGCAGCTGATTCTTCGCAGTAGTTTTTGGATGGTGCCCTTTTAAATATGGAGAGCAATAAACAGCATTTTCGTCATTTTTTTTCTTTTTTGCTATATAAAAGGTAAAAATGCTGTTCAAGCCAGAAATAAATTAGCCAATATGTGTGGAGAAGATGTGTTAACAGTACATCAGTACCAGAACTGATTTGCAAAATTTTTCCTTCAAATGAGGAGGCCAAAAACCACCTCGATCAGTTTTTTTTTACAGCAAAGACCAAAACTTTTATGAGCGTGTAATCATGTTACTACCAAAAATATGGCAAAAGGTATTAGACGAGAATGGCAATTTTATAATTTAATAAATAATTTATTCATTAAACGAAAATTTCTTTTCATTTTGACAAAAAAATACGAAATGACTTTCCGAACAACCCAATACATTAAAAAACAATGAACAACCCAATATGAAATGGTCCTTTTAGGAACAAGCTACCTTAAGAAAACGCATTTATTTACTTAAGTAACGCCAATTTATACTTTTTTGAACGAAAAACGACATCGAATTGCTATTTTAATAAGCAATTTTTTTCAATATTAATAATGGAAGGTAAAAAAATAACAATGATTTCCAATTGCAAATTTTGCCGTCTCGGATCCTTAATACAATACATAATTACTTGCTTAATAACATAAATTCTTAAAGAAAAAATGTATATCTGCTTTTTATACGATCTGTAAATCTCCATAATAAAACAGCGGAAGGTGTCCCCGAAACTTTCTTGCATTTTCTCTAATAAATAGACCTATATATTATTGGACTTATGCAATAGCAACAATAATTATGGAAGAGCCTATCAGACATCCACCTTTGGCGATTAATCGCTGAAATATTACTTAATATACTAGAGTCAGACAATGTAAAGTATATTTTGGATTCCTTTTTCCCCAATTAAAATCTGAATCTGACACATAATTACAAGTATAATCATAGAACTATATACTAGGTTTCTTATATTTCAATCACCGCCTGTTTGAGTTGTCATGCTCATACGCTTTTCGAAGTACACACGTTCAAACTAATTGGCGGATTTGGTTTCGAATTCAATACGGATTTATATTTTAGATATTAAATCTTTATACGACACTTTATACATCTACCTCACTTCGTTTTGTGATTATCCGTGTTAACTTATATTCGGACAGGCGGAATGACAAAAATCCAGGATGGACCCCATGCAAAATGTGATAGAAATCTATAAATTTGGAAGAGAGTTCATATGCCTAATTCCATCCGTCTAGATCAAAATGTTTTAAGTTATGGTGTTTACAAACAGACATATGGACAATTCAAACTGTCAAGATGCCACGTTTTCCGTATTACGGGAAGTTTAAACAATAAATTCGTCGAAATATTGAGTTTCTGTGACGTTCTGAATTTTTTGACATTACTCACTTTCTTTTTACACACTTCATACATAACAGAATTAAAAAGACATTTGAATATCATCGCCAAGTAGTTAGAAGAACTTAATGAATGAAAACTGCTGATTTTATTCACAGAATTTCAATAAGGCAAAATAAATTCTTCTTATATGATAAAATGCTGATGCAACCAAAAAAAAATTGCCGTTATTTTCCATAATCCTTTTGAAAGTTGGTTTGGATAAGTTTTACCCCAATACTGACTTAATTAATTGGGTATCTTTTGCTCACCAAACATTAACCGTGGTAGAGATCTCAAATGAGTTTCGTCACAGGGGGAATTCGCGACTACAGGAACCAGCTTCTCCCCTCTTACTACTACCCTCCCCACCCCTGGACTGTCTGGTCAGCGTCTGAAAGCAGGTAAAATTGTTGCATGTCAAAACCTTCTTTCATTCTCTTCTCCCCGAAACTAAATTCCTGCACTATCCCCTCAACATTCCTCTCACATCTGAAACTCGCGGTAATCAAATTTATCAAACTTAAGCTTTAGATATAGATCGACATAGATTTATATTGTATTATTCCTTACCAGTACATTATATCTAAGAGAAAACAAACAAATGAGATTAATTTTTATACTAAAGGCCCCTTTCCCCAAGAAAATAAATATGTATTACATTTTAAAGATAATAAACGCGCGCGTGTGTTTGTGTGTGTGAGAGAGAGAAATTCAAGACATTCTGTTAGCTATGTTGGTATCCATTTTACAAGAACTTTATACAACGATGCCAATGTTATAGGGTAGTGTGTAGTGTTGTGATGAAAATCATATTTGTTTCGCCTTATTTCACAAAACAAAAAATTGAAATTATTCAATATATATTCAATTTTTTTGATAATTTTATGTTTTAAAAAGATTTTTTTTTTCAACATACAACTTATAATAAATTAGGACAGCTCAGTACGTCTGACTAAAAAAGAATGGGGGGGGGGATGTAAAAACATAATCATACAAACCACATGAAAACATATATAGGGAGAAAAATAACATTCTTAGAGAGCTTTATGTTTCTTGCATATTGGGCTACAACTGTATATAGAAAAGCTTTAGTATTAGTGTAAAACTATCTAAGATATAAAATAATTTTATTCTTAGAGATCTCTCTCTTGTATTTACGGGTATAACTGGTCTGATAACAAAATCTACAGAAAAACAATAATATTAATTTGAAACCCACAAAAATGTATTAACTTTTGAGTCGATATGTATAATATCCTTTATATGCAAAGAATCTTTTTCGTTCTCAAATTATCTTTAATTTTATTGTGAAAAAAATGATATAACTTTCAAACGAAAGTTCATTTTAAAAAAGATAAAAGATACAGCCAGCTGACCACATCTCCAATATATCTATTAATTTAAAGAAATATAATGATCAATTCGAATTATTTACATAAGTTTTTTTTAATTAGGATTGACAAATCAAACACCGGTCTTATTGTATCTGTAAATTTTTAGTCATTTACTTTTACTAATTCAATGAATTTTCAGTAGTAAGTGTTTTGATTAATGTTATGCTTTTTAGTATATTATCTAATTCACGGAAGTCTAAGCAATGTCTACCCAAATCGGCAGTAACCGCAGTGAAATGGATTGCAGTTGAGTGTGGCGGAAGAAACAAAATTCAACCACCTCACAAAATGGACTTTCATAAACTTCCCATCCCTCGTAATAAATCTATGCGGCCAGTGAAAAGAGGGAGACTACCCATTGTGGTGAAAAAGAATAAGTACCCTAATGGCCATTAGTGTATTTCGTTTTATTTTCTTTTCCAGCAAGCCAAGGCACGCTTAGGGGCGGGGCCTGGCGTCTCCAGCGAACCAGTCAAAGAATGAAGTCAACTCCTCAGAAGGAGAGATCGTCTGCAGCAGTACATTTCTTCAAGAACTAATGTGGACCACAGCTGGAGGGTGAAATTTTTGCAAGTACCCTTCTTTTTGTGGATTGGGAAACCAGTTACTCTTGCCACCCCCCCCCTTTCCGATCGACTATGCAGGAGGGAATGCCCCCAAAACCGGTCTACTCTGCTAGGTCTTCCAGAAACCCGCACTCTCCTCTTCTTTCGGGCTTTTTTTCTTTTCTTTTTGAAGCTTGACAATTTGTTGCTTCGAACAGGCGACGTCGAGGAGAAGGTAGCAGGAGATAGGGAACAGGAGACAGTCATGAAGTACTCTTCAGCAATTAGCTGAGTAAATTTGACTCCGGATGGGAAGGGGAAGAAGGAATGAGAGCGCACTGCTCCGACCCTTCCTGCGTTTACAGTAGTAGAATTTATGAGCTGGGACTAGACTAGAAGACCTGGAAAAGATAGAGGTGAAATTGTTGCTCCAACGAGTTAAACTGGACTCTAGGTAGCAATCGAGTTATTTTGTATCAAAATTCATAGTGATCTTTGACAAAAAATAAAACTCTCATGAATATATGTAATAATATTTTAAGATTTAATCTAAATCCAAATTAATATCTAAAATTTTATCTCAATTTTGTCCATATCAAAGTCATTCTAAAACTTCTCTTATTTCCTGATCCATTTCCACGCTATCTACTTAATTAATTCAAGAAATGTTTTATAAATTTCTTTAGTCAACGGTGCGAGTGATTGATACAAGTTGCTGACATAAACAAATAGCTTTCTAAAAAGATCCCTGTGTTTCCTCTGCTTTGAGAGTCACATGTTCAGAAATCCCCGTGAGAAACTTAATAGTCTATAAGCACTGTGAATAAGTTTTTCCCTATCAAAATAAACTATTTAAGACACGGAATAAAATGTTCAAGAGCTTTTCCTCATTCCTCGGTCTTTCGTTCTGTGTTTCGTGTGCGTCGTCGCTCTCCGCTTTTACATAAACATGCCTGCTTTTCTGTGATGGAAAAAACAAAACAAAAAACGTAACAGCATCAAAAGTCTCTTCAATGTCTTCGAATCGGCCATCTGTATCCACTAATTCTAAATTATATATATATATATATATATATATATATATATATATATATAATTTAACAATGATTTCTGAAGTACATACACAGACAATTCATGATATCACAATGCCAGTTGATAGCATGAAGCCTTGATTGACAAGAGAGAGGAGGGGGAAGGGTGAAAAACTAAAAATAACAACAAATAAATTGAAACTTCCAGAGAAAAAGTACCTAGGATAGAAGATAGTAAATGTAATTTCCTGAAATATTTGTTGAAAGCATAAATATTTGGTGAATATATATATATTACTGTTGTAATAAATATTAAACCAATTACAACAGATGAAATATTACCAAAAAGCAAAGTAAAAATGTTACAGCAAGGACATCTGTAAATATTTATTTCATATCATATTAGACTGGCCGAGTTTTTAAGGATTATGAAACTGTTCAATAGAATGACCACTTGTTGGGAGCGGAAATTAGTTTAAGATTCAAATCTATTATATTATTCAAATCTATAAAAACGTGCTGCAGCAAGTACAGATTTTTTCAGGATTTTCTTCATAACCACGAGACTGATCACCTAAATATATATATTGAATAGTGTCCTTTTTAAATGATGATAAAATTTAATTTTCTTTTTCCTTTCGAATAAAAAAAACACCTCGAGATTAATACCGGAAAAGAATAAAATTTAAACAGAAAAATGTAAACTACTTCTTAACTGTTAATTTTTAAGGGGAAATCGTATAATAAGCGCAAGCACGTTAATGCAAATTGTCATTTTAATTATTTTTTACTACTTAGTAAATTTTTTAATTGTAAAGCTTACTTTACAATATTTACCACTGTTTTATAGTTATTTTCGTGATAGTTTCAGCTGTCTAACATAAATAATATCTCATAACAAAATTATTACGCGTTCACAAAAATTTGAAACTGTGTTTTTTATTAAAAAGAATAATTTAAAGAAATCAAAATTATCTATAGACTACAAATTTGAAATCTAATGCTCCATCATTTTGCGAAAGGAGATGCTTTTAAATTTAACAGATTGGAGCTAATACAAAGTAATTAAAAACGAGATTTCTTCAAAAATAGATCATTAGATTCGATAGATTTCTTCAAAAATTAATTAAGTTTTAAAACAACTTTTAACACGAATTTTTCTTTTTAAACTATATATACTGGCATCAATCTTGGTAATCACATCACATATTACATTTATGACAAAATGTTTACATCAGAAACATCGATTCCACTTCGAGGTGATATTTCTCAATCACCAATACAGTCGCAGGAACATATATTTTTCAATATTTGTAATCAATTTCCGCTTTGTTGTACCATCCAAAACTAAATTAGAATGAATACTAACACTAATATATTTTTGCACAACCCAACACCAGCACACGGCACTAGATCGAAATTCATTTGAAGAGACAATCCTTTAACTTCAAAGTACTTAACATCGTTACTTTATAACAGCGACATTAAAGGAAATTCCATTTCCTAAACTACAAAGAAACTCTAGAATTGTGAAGCAATTTAAAGAGAAATCCTCCTTCTAGGTGTCGAAGAGGCGTGCATTTGAATTACGGACAGGCACTACAAGCCTGTTAATTTGCACAGATTAAAGCACCATTCCAGGTACAGAAACAAAAGAAATAATTAGCTAGTATTATCGGTGAAGGAAGCACCCGACACATACGCCAATCCTTTGATGCAGAAGCGCTGTTCACTTCCTTCTGTTCTCAAGGTGAACAACCAAAAAGGCAACTGCAAACGTAACTCTCCCATGATTATTTGAGGTGTGTGATTATGAACAGTAAGACAGCAGGAAAGGCTCCTAAAAAGAGGTTTGCGTTTTCATTAAGCAGATTTGAAGAGCCCAGACAAGGTTGGCTATTAATTATACAGACAGTTTCGGTACTAAACAAGCTTCGTGTGTGTGGTGAAATAGGTGAGGTGCAACAAAATAAAAATGAGACGAATCAAATCAAAATATTGTTAGGTTAAAGGAAGAATAAAGTAATAGTGCCAACAGAGAAACATATGAAATTATGAAGTGAATATTTTAATGATTGAAAATTGATCAGTTAATACTTGATTCAATAATATAGCAAACTATACCTATTTAACAATGATTACATGTTTAGTCTTTCGCAGACATAAAACTGCATAGTTGACTAATTTTCATTCCTAGGTGAGCAGAAAAACACTTCACCAGACGATGAATCATTATCATAAGCGTCACATGGTTAGATCAGTTATTTAAGATTGTATAGTTATCAAAGATTATTTTCTGTCTTGCCAGTAGAATTTCAATACATAACATTGAGTAAACATTTCTTTCTCTAAAAATTGTGGAAATATTGCTATTTTTTTAATATTAGTAATTTTAGCGCATTCAATTCAAATTGCATATTTCTTTATAACCGGAAGGAAAATAAATACATATATAAGATTTGACTTTTAAAAAATGAAATACTTCGAACATCATCAAAAGGAATAATAAATATATTTATATATATAAAGGAATAAGCAAAAACTTTATGTAAAAAAGGCAGGAAAATTATACACATTTTGGCAAAACCATTTTAAATTATTCATTTAATTTTAATCATAATTCTTTCATATTTATGGTAATTTCTTTTGTAAAATTTAAGAATATATTGTCAAAAAGGATTGTCAGTTGTTAAATGAATCCATGCAATGAATGTTTCGGAATAAATAAATAAATGCCAGTATTAGATGTTTTTGTCTCGATCTGCATATCAATAATTATTTTTTACTACAGATTCATATTAAATCCCCACGTGACTTGGTGAAAAAAATTAATAAGACTCCATAAGTTTCTCCATTAAAAATACTAAATTTTCATCGAAGTATCTCGTGACCTTGACTCCCATCTTTCCTACTTAAACACGTAAGGAGTAAAAAAAAAAAAAAAAAAAAAATCACGAGAACTGCAATTAACGTGAAAGATTTTTTGCCTCAAATGTAAAGATGTAATATATTCAGATAAGCAATAAAAAACAACTGGTTATACCAAAAAAATCGATAACTGTAGACAATTTATTTCTAATATTCTGCAACGAATGCAATGTATTTTGTCACATGCATCACTTTCAATGTATGTATTATTAAATGGATTTTACAAAACAATATGTTCTCTTGATAGATCAAAGAGCACGAGCTATACAATATTTCAGTATAGTCTACTTCTAAGATAGATAGGGGAATAGAAGAAAATGGATGCCCTAAAGGTGTTTCATTTTTGGAATTCAAAAACACGAATTAAAATAAACCCTCATTCATTATTTCTGACATGGTAGACTTTAAAAATTTTCTTAAGAAAAAAAGTGTTTGTTCATAGTCCCCCCCCCCAATTCTTTCTTTCCTTCTCTTTTTATGTGTAATTGTTTCAATTTTCCAATTCCACGGAAATACTATCTATTTTTTAAAATGGAAAAATAAACTCCCGATCAAATTGTAAATAACTGTTGAGCAATGTAGCAACAACATCACTCCAAAGATATGAACCATCTATCACAATGAACTACAACACAACATATTAAACTAATTATAAATATAGCATGCTAGTCCTAATTTAGAAAAATATACCTTAACATTAGAAAGTGATTTAAAGGCTATGCCCGTGGATTGGATTGGATGGGATGGGTAATTTTCTGATGATGTAAGATCCTTTTCTAGGATATGATGCACTGAACACTAATTCATTTATTGAGCTATGCCCGTCGGAAATTATATCTTATCAGCTCCCTTCACGTCGATAGGGATGTTCAATTGGTGGTTCAAATCGGCAAAGGTAAGATTAATTTCACTATGATTCACAATGATGTTGCTTTGAATGCATGCAATTTTCATTTCCTTTCTCTCAATTTAACTCAAGAGATTTCAGTCCAGTTCAGTCGAAAGTGGACAAATTTAATTCAAACTGAAGATGCGACAACCTGTACTTTTTAGTGGTATTCGGACAGTTGTTCCTATCGACTATTTTAATATCCTATCTTGGACCACAAATTTCAAATCAAAGAAATATGCCTTTAGAAGAATTGGTTACTATGAAAAAGTGGATGTTTTGAGAGGACGCTTTGAATTTACACTTAAAAGCTTTGAATTCGCTACCGTTCCAGCAGTGTTAGCAACTCTATTAAAAGAACCAATTGACAGTTTAAGGTTAGTTAAAACTAAGTGAGCAAAAAAAAAAAAAAAAAAAAAAGGTAAAAATGGATTGTTATACGATAAGAATAATGTGTTTTCATTATTGAACAATATTTCAAAAATAAAGAAAGTCCAGTTAAAAAAATTTGAGAATTGCTCCCCTCCCCAGATCTTGTGATTTAACACTATTGAATTTCCTTTTATGAGGTTATTTGAAGTCAAAGATCTATGCTTAAAAATTCCAGAAGTAAGCGCGCATTGATGGAGGAAATTCAACATTGCATTAACGAAATTTTTCACTTTCATACAAAATGGTATGGAAAATTTCGGCAAAAAGTGGCGTATGCGCCACAAAGCCGTGGAGGCGATTTTGCACTATGTGATATTACATACATAACCCTATACCATGTACTTTAAAATTCAATAAAAATATAACAATTTAAAGAAAAAGTGTCTTTTAATAAGGTTGTGAACACTTTATTGTACGAATAGTGGAAAATTTTCAAATCTTGCGTTAATTTTGGTACACCCTTTATATCGCATAATATAAAAAATTCAGCATTTACGGTACGCTCATAAAATGTTAACAGTATGAAAAAACCGACAACTTATCTAGTGGCAAATATAATAGCATTTTCATTATAAAACATTTTAGATGCATACAAGTTTCATCCAATTTATTTCATTCATGCTGTAATTTTTTTCTTGTAACTGGTAAATTTTCTGTATACTTGTGACATTAAAAGATCCTAATTAGTTAAAATGAAGTATAATCTTTTAAAAATTAAAATCAGTGCATATGCAATCCACTGTCATTTAAATTTGGTAAAAGTCTTTTAGCAATCATAAATGAAGCTAATTGCTATGCAACAGTTTCTTGGCAACGGAATATTAATATTTCAACAAAGCAAAACATTAAAAAGAATAAAAATCAATTTACATTTTAAAATTATAAAAAATTTTAGTGTTGGATCAGGAGATTTATAAAATAAAATAGAATTTCATTTTCAATCAAACCATTTGAAACTTATGGGAAGAGTAATTTTATGATAAAGAACTTTATTCATATTATTCAATATAGATCAATAGGAAATAGTCATATTTTGTACCTTTTGGTTGATGATGAAAAAAATAGTTTAACATATTTTTAAAGGTTAGGAGAGCCAAACTGAATTGTCTTCAAAAACAGAATAGTTTTATCAAAATAGCAAAGAAATAATGCTATTATTTTTATTATGGAACAGTTATTTTCATACATATACGTGATTCGAATAATTTCTAAAACTGACAAGCTTTACAAAGCTTACAAAAGCCCTCTCCCCCTTCTCCATGTAGACTTTAGATGAAATTTATCTAATGCTCCAATTTCCCAAGGGTAACAAAATATATTTCATTAATAGACCCCCCACCCTCCAGGTTGAATAACAAGGAACAGTAAATTCTAAAAGAATAACAATAACAAAAATTGTATTGTAAAATTTTAGTAGCTAACTAAATAATTGCAAAATTAATTGATGCTTATTTCTATTTAAAAATATGAAAGAGATTGTCTTTTTATGTGAGCCCTTTTGTTTATTTGCCTTTATCAAATATATATTAATTTGATAAATAATTTTAATTTTTTCTTTATTACATTTTAAAATATATGAAAAGTATAATAATAGCTTATCTTTTTTTCAATTACATGACAAACGACAAATTATTGTAGAATCAAATTTAAAAGGAATATATATCAAATTGCTTTAACAAAACATCTACAAAGCAAATACATTATAGTTTACTTTCAGACAATAGACATGTTTGAAGAAAAATAACAGCTAAAGACAATATAGATTCAATTAGCAAAAACATTTTTAATAGCTTTAAAATTTTAAACAAAAGAGATTTTGTTAGAGTACCTCAGTTATATTAAAAATGTCAAATAAATTTTATCATTAATCTATTTTTTTAAACAAAAGCAGAGCTTAAGGTATCCACATTTATATAATTTCACAGATAACGAATTCTGACAACGGCAGTGTTCACGCATTAGTAAGTTAATGGTATAAAAAGGTTCCATTTCGTGCATTCTCTTCTTCATATAAATGAAGACTTCAAAACTTCGTCACATCGCCGTTGCCATTTTCGATGGAGAAAAACTCTCGCTGCCACAGATTGCGCCAATGCAATAATCCGATTACGGCGATAATTCAGGAGAATATCCACTTTTCTATGACTTTTTGTGAAAGCACGGCTCGAAGGTAACAACAGAGCTCTTAATCCTTTGAGCTCTGCAAGGGTTGTCGTAAGCTTTTTCTGACACCCGTGCAGAGAGAGAGGGAGACAGAAAAAGAGAAGGAGAAAAAAAGAAGAAAACTGTAAGAGGGAACGCACAAAAAAAGAGATCGGGCGTGATAAAAAGACAGCTGGGCTCTTAAAACTGCTCGAGAGTACAGCCACATCGCGATTGGAATCTTTTGCAGAATTTTAACCATGGTTCACGTTCGATAAATCTTGATTGACTACGGCGATACTGAAAAGTTCGGATAGAATGCGATGAAAGGATTTTTATTTTTACTGCTAAGCAATTCTTTAAAATAAGAATAGTCAAGAGTTTCGAAAAATTTCCTCCAAGAAAGTTAAGGAGTATGTATAATCATAAAAGTCAGAATAGTATAACACTATCGTTTTAAACATAAAAAGATACATTTCAAAATGTTGCTAAATGTTTTATTTTAACCAATTCTGTAATATACACTCAGCTGTTACCCTTAAAGATATATATACTTACTTAGATACAGGTTGAATATAAGTCTCCGACATTTTTTTCACTAATAAATTCATTATTATTTAAATAATTAATATCATTGACCAATGTAGCTTAGTAGATTATTTATTAACAATCATAAAAACCTTGATTATTCGTCAGCATTTGTGAACTAAATTTCATGTATTTTATACAAACATTTATTATAAAAAGTACTATAATTTATTTATTATAAAAAATATTTATTATTTAAGGCTGAATTTTGTACTCTTTAAAGCTATGCAATGTGAATACATTACAAGCAAAAATATTAAAAAATTAGCAATTCTTAAAACTCAAATAATATATATATTTATAAAACACAAAATCTTTCTATCGTTAGCAATATCATTTTTAGTTAGAATATAAAAATATTTTGCAATAAAGAATTTCAATATATTTCATACTGTCTCAAACGATTTTTTTTAAATTGCATCATGCCAATATTTAGCATGAATTATTAATAATTCTAAATGAAAAATAATTAAATAATTGTGAATGACAATATAAATATTTGCTTACTTAAGCGCTTTGATAAAAGAATCTAACTAAATTATCTAACCAAGAGAAATATTAAGGCAATAACTTCCAACAGAAAATTTTATCTCTTTCGATCGTTAAATGTATGAGGTCAAATTTTAAAGCTAACTTTAAATAATAGAAAACCTCAAAACAAACTTTAAATTAAAGATATATTTTTCTATATCAATAAGGTAAAATAAAAATCCTTCAAATATATCTCTTTCCCATATTTGGATAATATTAAACCCAATTTATTAACAAATCTTGGAGGATACTATATTGTTTAGTTGCTTAATACTGAGCATGCGCATAGAAAACGTAGTTTTTATTTAATTAGAATTTAATTATTTAATTAATAGTCACGAAGCTTTAACTAAAACCTTCATTACATTTCAGTGAAAAGCGACAAATGGGGAGACTTTTTAATTTTATTTGGTATAGATAAACTATTTATTTGGAATATCTCATTAGATTAGGTATCTTTGCCCAGATTGATTTTCCGTTTTTTCACTATAACAAAAACAATATCAAAGAGTTTTAAACAATTCCAACTGAACTACTCATTTGGAAGCTTTGCATCACTGCATTTTGTTTCATTTTTATTGCCTTAAATACAACTTTGAAACTATTGAGTTTTTTGATGGTAGTCGGTCAGGTATAGGATTTAATTTTAAGAAAGATGTTAGATATTTTAGAGAATGAGCAAAATAACTGTAAATAATTTGATCTTATTAAAATAATAGCAATTTGCAGTGATACAGGAATTAATAAAATTTTAATTTATAATGGAAAGTTTAAGAGAAAAAAAACTCACGTTTTATACCTCAATAATGATAAAGCATTGTTAAATTTCATTTGACATAATAAATGTACTGCGGTTTTGAAGAATATTAAAACTGCAAGTTTGATCTTATAATTTAGGTATGATAAAAAAAAAAAGAAAAAGAAAAAAAAAACATTTCGTGTATGCCGTTTTCATGAATATGGTGAAAATATTTTTCAATGTAAACACTCTCATTTGCGTATAGAGATAAAATATATATGCATAAACTAATAGTTAAAATTAATAGGTAATAGTTTTCAGATCATTAAAACTTATTTAATAAATTAATATGTATTGATCGCATTTCCATGAAAACATGCATATATAGTTTATAGTTACTATATTAGCGATATTTTTATTTATTATTTAGTAGTTACATTATAATAGTTATTATTTATTAGTTATCAAGGCCCGACTTAGCCTAATTGAGGTGCGGGGCAAAAGCTTCTTTTGTGGGCCCTCTGTCTTTTTTATGCTTGAAAAGCAATGATAAAGCAAAACGTTCATTAAAAAGGAAACCTAAAATTAATTTTTTATTCGATTTTGAGAGGTCCTTTCATGTGAGGGTCCAGGGTATCTACCCCGTATGCCCCAGCCTTAGTCAGAGGCTGTTAGTTTCATTTATTATTAGTTCACCTTTAGCATGGTTACATGGGGTTTTTATTTTTCAGTTGTATTTTAATACCAGCCCGTCAACAATGTAGCATGTTATATATTTCACAGCCAGTGTATGCCCGTTATAGTTTTATGTAATTAAATGGAGCGCCATTTGTGACTAAGTGATTGACTTAACAAATAAACAAAATTCCATCTAGCTCTAAATATTATATATATTTTTTTAAGAGCTCGAACACAAACACTTAGTTACAATTTAATATTAATTACATAAAACCGCCACACATAGATAATGAAAAAATACAACATGCTACATTAATGACAGCTGGAAGTTGACTGCCAGAGTGTTAGATGGTACCGCTAGAGGGTACGCACGCCTAGTCGTTACACCAATGAAATTTTTGGACAATATTTTCATGATTGATTTTTTTCTATACAAAATACAGCCATTATGAAAACAAAACAAAAAGAAAAAAAATGCAATTTTTATTTATTATTTAGTAGTTACATTATAATAGTTATTATTTATTAGTTATCAAGGCCCGACTTAGCCTAATTGAGGTGCGGGGCATTTAGGCCGTACATTTAGCATTATATATTCTTTATATATATTTAATTAAATAGTTTAAGTAAAGCTAAATAACGAAAACTTCACGCGTCTCTCAAAATAAAAAGGGGAATCGTGAATCGCAAGTCAACTTGCAAAAGCACAGCTTAATTGTTAAGACGTCCTTCGATGAACGCAGCAAGATCGACATTAAACTACTTAAATAGGCGATCGAAATCCATTAAATCATGCTCGCTATTCAGATTTTTATTTCTTTACTAGGAATGAATTTTAATGCCAAGATGGCCGCCAGAAGTCAAATGACTTTTTAAAAAAATATATTATAATTAAAGGTAATAGAAGGTGTCTTTTATTATTTTTATTATATAAAATTTGTGGACTTTTTTTTAGTAAAGAAAGTAAACATTTTACTGTTGAAAATAAAAAAGCAGACAGTTATTCCATTCTGATATTGTTTACAGATAAATTTTCACAACATGTAATATCAGATAAGATGGGGAAAAAAATTCTACAGATAACGCCAAAAGTAAACAGAAAATAAAAATAATCCAGAAAATTGAATGTATATTATATATATATATATATATATATATATATATACACGCAATGCTGTTATATATTTTCTTACCACTTATCTTAAATTTGATGAAAAATAGCTGTGAATTGTGCAATATTTTTTGTGTACTTATCGTCAAGTTATTTGAAATGAATAAATTACTTTCTTAGCTAATAATCAATATTTAAAATACATTAATTTTATTTCGCTTTTATCAGTGACGTTTCTACCGGTTCTGACAAACAATTATAGAAGATATACAAACATGAACACGCAATTATGATAAGCAATAAAGTATCTGTAATTTTTTTCTCTTTAATTTTTTTATTTTATATATAAGGAAGTGTTGTGATTTCATTTTTACTTCATTTTACTGAAAGTTTGAATAACATTTATGATTTTTAAAAGTGCTGGGTTTAAAAAAAAAATCAAATTTTGTATTGTAAATCATGAAATAAACAGTTTCAAGCTCTAACGTTTTAAAAGATACAATAAAATCACAATGGAATGGGTGAATTAAGCGAAGGGATAGAAGCAAAAATGAAGATAGTGCAAATCGCGAATAATATGAGCAGTAATAAAACAGGACATAATTTTGTTATGTTGTTGTTACTTATGGCACTTAACAAGCTCATTGATAGTTATATGTCAGCGATTTAAGCCGAAATGAGCATTGCTTGTTTTTTCAGCAGCGCCAGTTAGGGTCATGAGTAGGACTTAGTTACTTTCACGCTCCACAATCGCTTGCACAACCCCTTTCTACAGGGGGGGGGGGCACATTCACACACCTTACAGATATAACACAGAAGTAGAACAACCATGCCCCAAATAGTACTCGAACCCGGGACGCCCAGATCACAGGGAAGGCACGCTACTCCTATGCCAGAACGCCGAC
>JAPMOQ010013540.1:62881-93507 GCA_026543055.1 Argiope trifasciata
TAAATATTTAACCAACTTTATCGTTAAATTTGTAAGTTAAATCGGGGATTTAGTACACGTTTTTTTTTCTCAACAAATCCACTTTAAAAACATATGCATTACTTAATATAAAATATTTGCTTTATAACATATTTTATTGGCAGCAATCGTTAATTTTTAGTAGATTGAAGTAAAAGAGTGCAAATTAAAAAAATTTTAACGTCATTTGTCTTATTTTTTTATAATTACTTTTATATGCCTACTTTCTGAAATGGTCGTTATTAGTTTCATATTATTAAATTAGTATCTCCACCGTAACTAAGGAAAATAAATATTATAAATATAAGTAAAATGATTTATCTAAATACTCTAATTTTAATTACTAATTTAATTTGTAACGATAGAACATTGTAACTGACAAATATTTAAGGCCTGAGATTTTACTCGCCTACGTATTTTCGATGATAACATATTACTTATATATTTTATAATTTAATCATAAGTTGGAAATTTATTTAATTTAGTTTTTATTCAATACACACACCCCAGTATTTTCAATTAATTTATATTCAACAACATACAAAACTAAATAGAATATTTGGTACTGGAGAGATTTACAAAAATTTCTAGTTGCAGCTATTAAATATCAATAACGATCATACAAAACCGTTAAAACCTGCTCTTCATATTAAAAAAAATGATATTAAAAATAAAATTAAAAACCATGAGAAAAAAAAGAGAGTGAGGTGGGATAATTTTAATATTTATGAATTTGTTTACAAGACAGGAAAAAGACGTATACATGAATTCAACAGGAAATTTCCGTTAACTATAAGAGAAGTTCCAATTATAAAGAATTTACAGGTCTGAACAAGCAGCCTAGAAAATGCAAATGAGCGAAGTTTTTTTTTTTTTTTTTCCTCCAATCTTTTATCTTATGTTTCAAAATTTGAACTGATATAAATATATGATAACAAATTTGTTATATTTTAATTCCTTCCTCAGTAATATATGCTATTTATAAAAACACGAACATATTCGATGGAAACAGCAAAGGAAAAAATCCTATGGAATACATCTACAACACGTCCACGCAACAAGTCAACCATTTCGGTAGAATGCACAAGACTTTATCAATCGTTTACCTTTGCACCTTACTTATCAAAAAAGACTCGGCACTTTTGGAACATCTACATGTTTTCTTTCTAATACGTCAGCAATTCACAAGGTTCTGTTGACTGAAAAGTTTTTTTTTTCTTTCTTATTCAAGCTTTTGAAGTGCGTTAAAAATAAGGTCATAAAATATACACGCATGTAATTAAATGTTCGACGGCGTATTCCTGCAAATTTATTTCACTGCAATTCTAAAACAGGTGCAATATCAGCGGGTACATGTCAGATTTTATTATTTGTTGATTGCAAGTGTCGACTGTGTTGCCCAAGAAATCCCTTATCTACAACAGTCAAGATAGGGCAGATAAAAAAAATGACACGTTCATGCTCGTTTCTATCGAATAAATCAAGAAAATTTCGCATAGAGATCAGTCTCTTAAATTTAATGAAACTTTGGATGCATTAATGTGAGATATAAACATAAAATTATTTCTTGATTTCATGTGAACATGGCAAAAAGATATATGAGCCTCTAGAAATAAAGCCGAAATATTAGGAATAAAGCCAAAAGTTATATTGCGATTTAAAAATATATTTTATATTTATATTTAGTGATCACAAATACAATATTATATTTTGTTGACATCCCGACAAAGGGATTGCGTATCTTCCCCGTGAATACGTGGGAAGATACGCAATCCCTATGTTCGGTTCAGGCATGGTTGCTCTTCTGAGTTCTATCTATGAGTTGTGTGAATGTGCCCCCACCCCTGTAAAAAGGGGTTGTGCAAACGATTGGTTTGATTTGATTTGATTTTTTGGCACAAGGGGCATAGATTTGTGCAAACGAATGCGAAGCATGAAGTAATATCTTGGCCCTAGTTGGCGCTACCATAAACACAAGAGACGCTCATTTCGGTTTAAATCGCTGACAATATTTGGCAGCGGGGTAGTAAAGTGCCATAAGTAACAATAACATAATATTCTCAACTCTTCAATAGCATACAATAAAGATTTTATTTTGTAGCTAATGTGATTTTCAGAAAGATATAATCGATTCCTAATTTCACGTTCGTTTACTAATCGATTCACATATTTCGTACAATTGCAAGAAACGGATGTAGCAGAAAGGTCCCCCCCCCATAAAGTTTTATAATAATAAAAAATAGGATCGTAATTTAGAAATTAAAATAACGTCATATTGGTTATCAGGCCAGTAGATATGTACATGAAAACACTAAAAACAAACCATCTAAATAATTAGTATAGCAAATATATATTTGGGTAAAATAATTAAAAATTTTTAAGCAAACAATCCATTTGTAAAGAGAAAAAAAGCACATTTTGAAAAAATTCTAAAGATGGGACGAATTATTTGTTTCCAAATAATAAATGTGTGTAAAACAAACAAAATTCATATTTGTAAAGAGATCGTTTTTATAATACTTTTTACTGAACCTACAAAATAAACATCAAAACGTTTGAGCTGAAAAATTTGTATTTAGTTTGACAGAGAAAAAAAAAATACATTTATATGTTTAATTTAATAGTATAACAGAAAATTTTCTTTGTATTCTCTGTTTTGGTTTTAACAAAAAACATGCCCGATTCAAAACAAATCAAGGCGTCAATGGTCCAAGAAAAACAAGTAGTAGCGTTAGAAGAATCGGGAGTACGTTACATAATAATTTCCGTAAAACTGAATGCGCAATAACAGAAAGAAAAACGAACATTCGGTGAGTGCGATTATCTAAGAATGATATGAAAACCAAAATGGTTTGAAATCAAAATATTAAAAAAATGAAAACGCAGAACAATGTGAAGAACAAAAATAAAAGTTATGTTCAGCCAGATTAATGAAACAAGCACGAAAAAAAAATTATCGTTTGCTATAAGTGTAATTTGTGAAAGATCATTTTTTATCGTCTGAACAATGACAAATTTTTACAGAAGAATTTAAACAAAATCGATTGGAAACCTCATTAACTTGTACCATCTTGTTATTTTGCGATGCTAAATATTATTAACTCTTGAGGGAACTGGTTTTCATTCAAGGACGCTTACTCAGTTATTGGATAAAAGATGAAATACACTCGTTACGTTTACAGCACTACAAAATCGTTTACAGTTCTTTGCTGTTTATTTTGTTGGTAAGAGCTTTTAAGTACACAATGAGAAAATTTTATCACCACCTGATTCAATACGATGATATGAAAATAGATTTTTAAAAATTTTATTTTATTTTAAATGGAGATTACATTTCAGACACAGATCGAAAAGAATAGATATTAAAAAAAAATGAAGTTAGTCAGCTTGCGAAATTCATAACGATAATAGATTTATATTTATTATATGCCAAATATTCATTTATCGAATTTTCAAATAAAAAAGATAACTGCAATGAATTAAAGTGAAAACCATTTGATACAAGGTGATATTTTTTTTAACGTCTAATAGATAATAAGATAACAAGATAAAAAAAGCCTTATTAAAAAAAATATATATATATATAGAAAGTGACATTAAAAAAGGCAAAAGCGATATTTCGTGCTATAATATTTAAAAAGAAAAGGGGGGCGGAGAAAGTAATAAAGCTCACAAATAATCTCTAGAAGAAATGGTCAATTTGAATGAGTCTATAGAAAAAATTATTTAGAAAAATATTGGGGAATTTATGTTCTTATCTTTAAAATAATTTCTTAAAATTCTGAGCACACAAACTCGAGAAAATGAGAGAAACTGATTCCACGGTGATAAAATAATGGGTTAACACTGAGACTAACATTTAATTCAAAACTACTACGCCATAGCATTTTAAGTAATATTAATTATTACCTATCTACAACTTAAATGAAACATGATAATTATTATTAATTGTGCAATTCTTCCTCTACACAATTGATTTATGGAACAATGTTTATTAAACTTCTTGGTATGATAAATGGATAGTATAAGTTCATGTCGTCAAATGTCCCGGATGAAATGATTCATTTCAAATTTCGACTGTTTGTGCAAGATTTAAAAGTATTTTATTCATTTAAAAATTTATTCATTAAAATTATTTATTAAAGCGATTTTTAAACTTTTCAAGATAACTTTTAAATAGTTTTCACTCACAAATTTTAATTGGAATCTGATCTCCCTAAAATGATTCGTGTAAATGCATCAATTTTTTATATAAAAATAATGCACTTATACTATATATGTTCGTTTTAGTGAGATTTTCTGCTATTTTTTTAAATCTGTTTTTTGATTATTGTATTTAATCTCCTCTACCATTCTACATTCAACGTGCGAGATGAAAACGATGCTCCGGCAGCCTCGATGCACAGTAGCGATTTTAGAATCAGAGGGTCGAGCATTCGCACTCGGTTCTATGAAAGATAAGATCTACCATTCGTTGTATATGGTAAATGACAAAGCCCACGGCATACGCCTGATTTATGCAGGGAAAAAGTATTAGCAATGGCAAATTTCTCTCTAGGCTATGTATGGCTGCTAGACTGAGAGGAGGTTCCAAATAAGTCAATTATTATTATTTTTGATATTCGCTACTTAAATAAGTTTATAAAAAACGTGAATGCTGTGAATGAATGATAATAACACTTAATAAGCATAATTATTCAGCTTCTTATCTATATCATTGCATTCAATTATTGGAATATATATAAACTCTGAATCTCAGCTTCAATAATTTGTGTTCAAATATCAATACCGGGTGGTCTGGAATCAAAGTCTTTTTAAATATTTTTACAAAGTTAATAAATAATTTTTTTAAAAAAAGATTAATGTGTTTAAAATTTGATTAAAAGAGGGACCAGGGGCCACATAATTGCCCAAGGCCACAAAATACCTAAATTCACCATTGAACATCTGCAGTATAACACCAAAGAGGTCATTAGCGGTATGAAGATCAATTACAGCAACTGGGAATGCACAGACCGAGCCAAAATGAAGAATAAGTAACAAACATCTTTACTCAGTATTTTAGGAGGTAAAAATAAAGGAAAGTATGTGTGTACTATGCAAAGTACTCTCAAAGTATTTACCGCCGTAAAGAGTTCGGATGTGCATGGGGCCAATGTCCTCTTGCTGCTGGAAGGTCTACTCTTCCTCATCATTCTAAATTACGAAGTCGGTCCAACTTAAAATCAAGGTTGAATCGAAACCTGGTCACTTGATAATTGATGAATTATATATATTAACAATGTTCAAAGGTTTCTGATGAAGGTAAGATGATATGACAAACATCATAGAGATAAGAGATTGTTTTTTGTTTTGTTTTTTTTGTCAAACAAGTGTAACTTATTTAAACGAAAATATTCTTTTTTTAAATCTAATTTCTTATTAAGTATACGTTTGACATAAGATTTCGTTCAAATAGAAATGCAATTTAGACGACTGAAGCATTTGATAAAATTCTTGAGGCCATGGAGGGCCAGAAAAGAAACCTCATCATCGCAATTTTTGGGTCAAGCCAATAATCTGATCGCTGAAGGCAATATGCTAAGCGGTTATACTATGCTAAATAACAAAAAGAAAAGTATGTTGTGTTTTAAAATCCAACAAATCTGTTCCTGTTTCAAACCATTGATGCAGAACTAAAGAAAAATCAATTTTTAATAGAATTGGGTACAACTTTCTTCATACATTACGCTTATTTTAAGAATTAATTTCGAACTTCATTTTACTTTTTAAATATTGCATCAAATTATGCATATTACAAAGCATCTTTGAAGCATTTCAGAAATAAAGAACATCCTTTTCCCAAATTAAAAGATCACACTCGTTATACATTATAGAAGAAAAATGTAAGGTCAAATCAACCTCGATTATTTTTAACTCTCTGGCAAAACACAAATTCACAACTGCAATTGGTGAAAATTATAAATTCGAGAAACGGATATAAGATTTTAGATAAAATCTAAACCAAATTCATTTTTTAATTCAAAATTACTTAAATGAAATATAAGGAAATATTTCTTTTTACAATTTAATGCCATATTATCGCACGTGAATTTTAAAATATGGTGCCATTTTTGTTCTTTATTTGTGTTCTATAAATTTCAGAATATATGAACTCAAAATATTGGACGGTTTAACTGGGCTCTAAAAATCTTCAGAACTGAAACACTACTCATTTTCAAGAATTCTTTAATAATTTATATGGTATGATTTAAAAATCCATATTTTCTAATAAGAATTTTGAAACAGATACTTGAAAAGGTTATTTTTGACAATTATGATATAAACATAAAGGAAACATTTAAAATGTTTTTATCTTTAATATTTAACAAACTTGATCATTCATAAATATATTTGAAGGCAGATTTTTTAAAAATCATATTTGTTACATCAAAGATTTACGTAACAATATAACTACTTGTAATTTTATTAGACTTTTATATCATCACAACTTTATAAGGGTTTTATTTATTTTTTTAAAGTTCATAATGCTTTTATATAAATTTCTCAGGCTCGTCAAAAAGATATCGATATATATGCAAGTGGAAGAAGGAAATTCTGTACAGTAACAGGGAAAAGGATAAAATAATACAATTAAAATATATTTTAATTATTATGTTTTCTACACTTAAAAATAATTTAATGAAATTTTTATTTGAACCCACGTTCCAATTTCCACAGGACAAAAATTGTAAAACGATAATAAGAACTTAAAACTGCAATATTAAAAGAGTTAAAACTGTATTGTCATATCGATTTCAAATACATGAACAAGTCAATTTTAAAAAACATTAATAATCAACAGTCGAGTAATCATCCTACATTGCTTAGATGTATAATAAATTCAAATAAATATTTTTTGAATAAAAAAGATTATTAAAGAAGTTTAGTGATTTTTTTTTGTTAAAAATAAATACAATTCCAAAAGAATAAAAATTTAAGAAGGTGAATACAATATCTAATGCTTTAAATTCGGAAGTCACACGATAATAAATAATTTGTGCATTTTCCGAAGTCCAATTTTACATTAAGCCTTACAGTTAATTTTTTTATCAACCTTTGAACAAGATGATTTCAAAATAAGTTAAAAGTCACAAAAAGAAAAAGTACATCATGAAGTAAAGTGACCAACTTTAGTTGTTTAACAACAAATTTAATCCATCTGCGAGAGAGAGGGGGGGAGGAAGAAACACTAGCTCTTTTCATATGGGGGGGGGAGAAAAAGAAAATCCGTTTTTGGAATCCAACTTTGAAGTGTTTATTATATCGACATCAAATATGTGCCGAAATACAGAAGTCCAATCAACAGAATTCCAATTACTTTGAGAGAGGGGGATAAAAAAAGCAAACAAAACCTTTTCGAGTAAAATGAATAACGAAAACGATCGAATTGAATTTAACCGACATATTTAAAGCCACATTTTAATAGTAAAAAATGTAAACACAGTATAATTTTTGTTTTTAAATTAATATATTACAATTATTTTTATTTTTCCATAAGAAAAAACTTTTTTTCGTCAGTTACACGAATATTCGATAATCCGGATGAAGTCCCAAGTACTGAGTATACTTAAAGAGTTCAAATGAACTTAATGTCATTGCATAATTTAAATCATGATGTAACTAAAATTTTTCGTCTATGATGGATTTAATCGATAATTTTTCCATTTATGATAAACTTTATTAAATATGTTAAATTTAAATCCTTACCTTCCATCCTGCAGAACTGTTGCTATCCCCTTTATCTTTAAAGTAGGCGACATTCTGCACCATCCACTCATATATCTGAGCTAAAGTCAATCGCTTTTCTTGCGAACTTTGTATGGCCTGTGTAATGAGATCCGCATAGGACATGTTTCCCCAAGCATTCCGCCGAGAGGAATTCTTTTTTGGGGTAGGGTCAAGGCCCCCTGTCATGTTGTGACCCTGCAAATGGACAGGCAAGACCCCTTTTTCCTCTCCATCCTGTTCTGTGAAGTTGTCTGGTCGCGGCAAAGGCCATGTGTTGGACCGAGCCCTCGTCTGGGGCTCGAAGCTCGGATCTATGTCCAGCGGATCCATGTTATGAAGTCCGTGGTAATCCACTTTGAAGACTTGGGTGGGAGAACGAAAATAAGAATAAATCAATCAATCAGCGATACTATTTTGTCCACTTGGTAGATAGTTATCACATGGAGATATCAATGGTCAATTTTGTTCATTAAACTTGAACAGCGATGAGAGTCAACAGTTCCAAAAAATTGCACCACCATGCTTTGACGAAGTCTTGTTAAATAATCCAAAAAGGGTAAATATAGAATTCAACAACAAAAAAAGAATAAACACTAAATCAACGATTGAGCAAAAAAAAAGTAAGTTGAACTATGTGGACTAGGTAAATTCAGCGACGATCGCACTATTTTGTTTTCAATCCAGAGACCGTTACGTAATCGAGATACTTATATACGCACTAGGTGGATGAAAAACATGCTCTAAACGCCGCATACACATTTCGGTTCGGAATAGAACACAAGATATTCACTTTTATTCTTTTCCAGAAATTGAAACGGATGGGTCACACCACAACACACAGGCAGGATCAGCGAAAACGTTTTGAGAGAGAATTTGTGCGACGCACTTGCAAGGTTACACACTCATTAAGGAAAAGAAAAATAAATAGAAGGACAAAATCCAATCACGATTTCGCGGCGAAAGAATACGTGTAAAAGGTTCGAAGAGACTTCAAAAATTTCGCAGATGATCGCTAGAAATTCTCATCCGATTCTCCCTATCTCAACTTTCGGGACGAAATCCACAGGTGGTCAAAAAACAACAACAAAACCCGCGTATGGATCACGAATATCGGACCGAAGTTTGCGACGTACTCATTTCGCAGCTCACATTGCAGTTACTAGTTGATTCGATACTGCGCTTCCCATCTCACGCATCAGTTCAAGACGTCACTATGACATCACGTTGCCATTGGCGACTGGTCCACGCTTTCTGGAAGTTGGGCGGTATTTTCTAACACAGGTCTGGCTCTGTCAGCGACATCTGTTGAGTAATAAGAATATTAGAATAAGTAAATGCGTAGTTTTCGTGGGAGTCGAAAATTATAGATGCATTTTTGTAAATTTAACTTTTGTCATTAGATTCCAATAAAATAAAATTCAAAAAGTTGCAAGAACTCATTTTTTTTAATTCTAAGAATTGAAATGTGCTTCAAATATAAATATCTTAAACATAAACAGAAAAAAAACGAATGTATCGAAAAAAATTTTAGATTTACTTTGAAATCATTTATTTATGAATTTATTCATAATACATTAAAATTATGAAAAATATATTGCAGCAACCCATTTACTATGTTTTTCTGAAATTTTTTTTAAATGTATAGAAGCGGACGAAGATAAACCTAGATTATTTTTTCATTTAGAATTCTAAAATGATTATTACTTTGATTACAAACTGAAACAAACAGCAAGTAAAAAATTTAAAAATTTCTGTTAAAATATTTATGAATTTATTTTATAGTATTAAATTTAGGGAAAAATAAATTGAAGTAACCTTCAAAAATAACCTTAACAAATAAGTGTGAAGTAGAGGTAATAAGTGTGCAAAGTAATTCGAAGTCGCTTATTTATGAACTTATTTAAAATACAGCAAAATAAGTGAAAATACATTTTAGTAAATAGCTGCTGTTTTTTTATCTTATTTTATTTATTATTGTTATTTGGAATTTTTTTGAAAGCTTATAGAAGCGAATGTGGAATTTTTTTTTTCTTTTTTTTTAAGTTAGCGAATGAGGAATCTTTTAAAATCCAAGTTAGAATTCTAACTCAGTTATTAAATTTAGCAGAAATCAAAACAGAGAGATAACTTAATTTTTTTTAGAATTTTTATCAATTTATTTACAATATATAATTTTTTTTAATGTGTTTTAGTGACCAAAACGCTCCGTTTTTCCGGAATTAAAAAAAAAATTGCATAAAAATCAACATTTTCATTTAGAACTTTAGCAAGAGTTTTTTTTAAAAGAATTCTAGAATGGTTATTAATAGATTAGAATCCGAAGCAGAGAACAAATAAAAAAATAAAAATTAAAATAAAATAGTCAAATTCATTTTTTCATCATCCGTTTTCTTTCTTAAATTTATAATAATTTAAAAAGTGATCATATTAAAAAAATTAACAAATGAAATATTCATTTCACGTATTCAAAAAATTAACAAGTTAAACTGAAATAAATTATAAGGAAGGTTTCAATTTTAAATCGATGATCAATCACTTTTAAATTAATGTTTATTTTCTTATTCAAAATAAAAATTATGATTCATCTACTTTAAGAAGCATTGAATAAATATTTAGAATTGAATCGATTCATTGAATAATTAATTCAATGAATCAATTGAATCTGTAGTGACTCAGATTTTGTAATGCTTACGCAGAAGAATTAAACGGGTAAGATTAAATTCAAGAACCGTTTGGAACAGCTACCTTATTCTCCATGTGGCAGTGGTTTGGGCAGAGCAGCTGCATTGATAAAATACAGGTGCTTAGTAGACTAAATAATAAAAGCTTTCGGAATAAAGGAATAAAATAAGTAAAAATGAGTATAAAACTATATTTTGAATTATGTACTCAAAACAGTTATTTCTTGAATTTTGCCATTTGTGTGTGTGTGTGGGGGGGGGGTATATGCATTGCACATGCAAAAATGAATGAAAATTTGAATTCTTTGTATCAATTATTATCACAATATTAAAACTAATTATTTTTTTCAACGATTCAAAATTATTTTTAAAATATTTTAAAAACATAATCAAAGATAGCTAGGTTTCGACTACTGAATATAAAATATAACGGTTTTAATTGTTCAAATTAGATATTATTGTTCCAGAAGTATTACTTTTTAATTCAAGAGTTCTTTTAAAAAAAATCATTTCTGAGATATATTTGAATGAATCCTGCTATTATAAGCTGTAACTATGAAAATTAGGCTTAAATTTTGCACTGCTTTTTGTATTACTTCATTTTTTGCATTTCGACATACTTTCTGTTATTTGTAAAACGAAATTTATTTTATTTTAATAAAATGTTGAATATATGACAATATTTCGCTGCTAAATTAATTTAAATTAAAGTTTTTTTTTTTAATATGAATGATTTTGAAATAAAGAAAATCAAAAAATATATAACAACAGATCAAACTTTAAAAAAAATTTAATTTTGCTCCGAAGTTAATGTAAGAAATTTCTATTCTTTTTTAACTCGTTTAATTTCAAAATTTAATGTCAGAAAAATAGCTAAAACGTTTTCTGAGGAGTTAAAGCTCACGGAACAATTTTCTCATGTTTCAGCATGTTGAAAAGACAAGTCAGTTCAACAAAAATAGAAGTCCTTATTTTTCAGAAGAATTTAACATAAGAATAATTTTTGTAGAATACGTAGCAAAAAAAATTATTGATTTAATAAAACTCAAGTTGTTTTAGCTATTATTTCAAATCATTAAAAATTAAATTTTCAACAGCTCTAAATCATGTTTAAACTAGGAATAATGCAATTTATCCAATGCAGAGATTGCAGTTTCTTAAATCATTCTTAGAATACACATTTAAGAACTTAGCAAACATAATTCAAAATAAAAACAATAAAAATAAGAAAAAATTCTAATAGTAATATATTTTTCAACAAATTTTGGATAGTAAAATATTTATGAAAAAATAGGGGAAAAAATCATTACCTCCTGCATGGTTGCTGCGTTTATTTTATTCTTACGAATTATCAAATAGATTTAACTATTGATTTTTCATGTTGCACAATTCAATCGCGAAAATCGTTTGCTTCTTTTAGATAAACCAACAATATTGCCAACTCAGAAGAACAATCTAGAAATTTAAGTTAACTTTGATTGATATGCGTTGAAAAGATTTTAATTTTTAGATTTAAAATTTACATTTATTTGTAGATTTACAAATAATGCTTCATTACTTAAAACTTTTTAAAAGCTATCTATTTTCTTTTCTTTTTTCTTTTCTTTTATTATTCTTTAATGATCGTGCATCGATCGTGAATTGTAAACTCGTGTATTTTTCACAGTTCATAAAATTTTACAATAATGACGAAAATAAATTTTAAGAAACAATTAAAGATTTATTTTCTAAATAATTATGGCAACTAATAAAAATAAAATATTTAATCTTGTTAAGAGCAAAAAAGTGCTCGTGCTTTTCATGGTATTTCACTATGAAAAATAATGTGTAAAAAGTGGTACAATATATTAAAATCAAAATTTATTATATAATTTAACAAATATATTAAAATTTATTGAATGATTTAAAAACTGATAGATTTACTTACTTGGTATCATTTACTAGTACTAGTATTGGGTTTAAATTTTTTTAAAATGACTTGCCGATTTCAATAAACTTTATTTTTCATGCAAGGCGTTCTCTAAGACAACACCTTATTAAAGAATATGCGAGAAAGTTTTGGCGAGACCCTTTTCATTGATTATTTATATTCTCTCTATATTATTTCTTTATATTCTGCTTCTTAATGTCTTGTCAGAAACGCATTTTTTAAAAAAGAATATTAATTTTCTGTTATGTTCTGTTGCTCCTTGATGGAAAAAAACTTTTAGATCATTTTCTAAAATATTAATGAAATGGAATTTTTTGCTCAGAAAAATTAACTGTTATTAATGCTTATTCGTAAAAATTTTTGAACTTTGTAAATCTTCAATGGCGTATTTTTGCTTCTTTAACTAATCGAAACATTCAATAAAAAAACTACAGGTTTCTCTATGTCGGATTTGAACATTATTCAAAAGTGTTTAGGTAGGCTAAGTATTACCGAAAATTTTGCAGTCAAATTCCGAACATGATGAAAATAAAAAAAGTACCATAATGAATTTGAGCTATAATTTTTAAAAAAATCAATATTTTATTCCTCATGTTTATTTTATGATTGAATTAAAGCTTGGACTATTGATGTAGTCAATGATTTTTATTATCTTTCGGGGGGAAAAAACACAAATCTGAAAAATATTCAAGAATTATAATAGATGTAGCGAAACTTGGTAACAATAATTTTACTACTGATTTTGAAATGCAAATTTTGGACTTACGAATAAAATAATATTTATAAAATAGCAATTTTTTATAAATGCTTTTTGCCCTAATGTAGTTTTTCGAAACTACAAGTTGATGTAATATTTACTGTAGTACTTTAGTAAGGAATTTCAAGCCTTTTTTTACTTTCTCGTATACATAATATAGAGAACATATAGTAATCGTCAAAAAATTCGAACTTAAGATTTTGACAAATCTTAGTGTTTTATAACTCTTTGAGCTGGGAAAACACATTTCTGGAAAATTCGTCTGTCTGTGACATAAAAAAATGATTTGAACTGGAATGATGTAATCTATATAGTCCTTACATCAAATTTAAAGATTTCAATTAACTTTGAAGTAAAATCTGTTCAGAGAATGTCCGTCTATCCAGTTGTTTGGCTATAAATTAGCAGATAATTACAAAACGAAGAAAATAAGATATAATTCAGAACACAGACTTAAAATCTATAGTGTAGATCACTTATCAAGTTTTGATCCAAATCCAATAAGGTGCTGTTGAAAAACCAGTCTGTATTTTCAGAACCATGTAAAACGCGATTATTTAAAAACACAATGATTTAAATTTATAAAATTTGGTCAGGAATTTTGAGACTACATATTGCAATCTGGGGTCAGATTTTTGTTTCATTCAGTTGAGAAAAATATATCTAAAACAACTTTGATTTTCGTATTCTATGCCAGTATTTTCTAGATTGATCACTGAATAACTCACCAAGGATGGCACAATAGATTCAGTAGAATTCTAAATTCACTCCAAAGGTTAATATTTCGTAACTATCGTGTCATCCAATGTCATGTAAAACGTTCTTTGCCATTACAAAAATAAAACCTGAGAATATAAGAGAACGCTTTGCCGAGACTACTCCCAAAACGTTCCTCAAATCATTGATTTAAAAATAAAAAATAAAAAAATTGAGCTGAGAGCTCTAAATAAAAACAATGTAGCAATACAATTACTTGACAAACCTTACGACGCATACTTTCAAACAACTTTTAAACATATAATTACATATTTTCATGTACTTCTTGCAAAGTTCATGTCCTTTTCTGTATTAATATTCTCGTATTGGATTTTAAAATTAAGCTGATATGATGCAATTAATATGATTTGCAAGCGAATGAATTGATCCAATGTATATAAGAAATAAAATCAGAAATTTGTTGAAAAAAGTTGAAATTATGGAATGTGGTAAAAATTATTTAAAAAATAATTTCATTAAAATATAACAGTTCCGAACAAAAGTATGCAATTTCTGCAAAGAAAAATAATCTCTCAGATTTCTTTTATCAAATATTCCACCCTGACTGAAAGAGGATTTTTTTTTTTTTTTTTTTTGAGATTTTTTCTTTCGAAAAGTTCCAAAAATGTCAGACGATTTCTTATCGGAAAATGGTTTTGAAATATCTTCACGTCAGTGTTACCTATCACGTGAAGGTTAATTTGATGGGTAAACACAGAAAATAGTTCTCAACGCGACTCTTCAAGTTTAGTAGGACACAGCGATAAGCCCTTGCCGAATGTGTACGACAACTCATAAAATAAAACTGGTTTTAATTTCAGTTATGGAAATATACTTGATGACTTCGGTTTAATAAATCTGGAACAAAATTGAAGAAAAAAAATTATTTTACTATTTCTGAAATAATATGTTAAAATTTTTGTATAGATTAATACACAAAGAAAATTCTTCAAATCTTTTCTTCCAAACTCTTAGCCTTAATTCCTTCTGTATACATTAGTTCAGTTTTTTCAAAGCGTGGAACGCGTACTCCCAAGGGTACAGTAAGAATTTGATTTGGATATAACTGTATCGGAAGTCAACTCTAGGAAATTTTTGAACGGATTTTTGAAAATTAAACATAGGGAGAGTGCCTTAACATCATTCTGGTTACAAATGCAACATGTGTATACGGTCTTAATAATAAAAAAAGTTCTTGAATACATCTTAACTTTTCCAGCTTCATATCTATGTGAAGTTGCTTTTCTAGCATTTGTAGATATTAAGTAAAAAAAAAGAAAAAAAAAAAGAAAAGGAACAGACTATTGGACTTGAGATTCAAATTAACAAACAGGGAACCAAATTATGACGATCTGTCATTTCAACGCAAACAATTTCCTCATTGATCCAAATAATTGTTATTTACGATATAACTTTTATCTATATTTTATAGTGAATAATTTTATTTCTCTTTTTTTATTATTTTGTGTATGTCATTATATATATTATTGTTTTTATTAAAACACATCCTTTTTTTGACGAGGGGTACTCAGCGTTAAGGAAATTATAGAAAGGGTGCACATATGTCAAAAGTTTGGGAAACCCTGCCTTAGTTAAACTTTTTATCTTTTCATGTACGAAGTATATGAGAAACTAATCGTAATCATGAAAGAAAAAATAGTACAATTATCAAAAAATTCGAAAACCTAAGATTCCCTGTGTTTCAGGACTCACTGAGTTCGAAAAAATTATTTGTAGTGTTAGATCTCTTGTCACAAGAACGCTTTAAGTTAGAAGGATAAAATTTGGCATAATTTCTATACACCCAATTTGCCTATTTCAACGAAATTTTGAAGGAATTCTGCTCTGAGAAAGTCTGTCCGTCCAGAAATTCGAATATAAATTAACACAATAATTACAAAACGAGAAGAATTTGGTAGAAAAAATTTGGTACAAATGTGCAGACTTGTTTCAAATTTGGAATCAAATCCTTCAAAGGTTTGAGTGTGTGTCAGTCTGTACATTTGTGTACACATGAATGCGATAATTCGAAAACGTATCAACTTATGTAAATGAGATTCAATCCCAACTTTAGTATCCAAACTGTTTTTCCTTATGAGTATTATGTCAAAGAAAACGTATGTCAAAGAGCTGACCTGTAGCTGGTATGTATTTTCAAAAGCATGTAAACAAAAGGAAAGATTAAAGCCCAATAGCTTTATTTAGGTTTAATAGTATTATCAGAATTCTTTTTTAGAAACCCTTTAAATTATTAGCGCATGGCCAAACATTAAAAAAAATTTCTTACTAAGTATTCCTGTCGCTGGCGTCCTAGCATAGAGGTAGCGTGTCTTTCCTGTGATCTGGGTTCGAGACCCGGGTCGGACATGGTTCCTCTGTGTCCTATCTGTGAGATACATGAATATGTTTCCTGTAAAAAGAGGTTGTGCAAGCGAATGTGTGTGTTTCATCTTCATTTGAGCTAGAAGTCTGACTTCTGCCTTGGGGTAGTCAGGGATCTTTACACTCAGAAGTTACTGCAACCCTTTCAGTGGAAACACGAGCACGACAGCATCATTAAGTATTCCTATCTCTGTAAATGCAAAATGTTCAACATCATTGTTACAATATCTGCTCAACATTTTATCGGATTCAGAATGTCGAATAATATCATGGAAGAACTATATTATTTCTTGAGCTAATAGAGATGAACCATCACCGAAAAGCTTTAGTTTATAATTTCAATTTTGATTGATTTTCTAAAACTATATCTTTCTTATTTTCTAAAATTAACTTGATTGGCGGCATGATTACATATCCCACTATAAATTAGAGAAAAATGTCTTCTACAAAACTAAGACCAATCAGTTGCTATTATTGTTATAAGACATTTTGATCCAGTCAATAATTTCTTAACCACATTCTCTTCAAGACAAATTAGGCCTTTTTTCTAATGTCTAATAAAGTTTATCAGTCTAACGTCTATTTAATTTGTTTAAAGCACTTAAATACATGCCTGTACATTCCATAGTCTAATCTCTTCAAAATAAATTAGTTTGTTATCCAATGTCTTACAGGGAAGCTTTAAAATGGAAATGGCAGAAGGGATGATAGAATGCTTTATTTTCATAGTTATTTTTAAGTTGCCAACCACCATAGGACTGTTCTGACCGTCTTGAAAAGGATGTGAACTGAAGAGTGGAGGAACAGTTGAGTTGGGTTGAAGCCATGGTTAGGATTAAGGAGTCTGGGCGTGGAGAGTGCGCGTGATTTGTAAGAGTTTTGAGTATTCCTGTTTGGCATATACAGTCATAACAGTTATAATAATAGATCTCAATCAAATTTTTGATCAAATCCGTCAAAGAACTGACCGTTTGTCGTTTTGATATTTGCCTATATGTGAGCTCTACAGAACGCAACAACTTAAACATTAGAAAATTGGAATGTGTTCTTGTTATCACATATAAAGATCTGCATATGGTTTTTAATCCAGCTGCTGGAAAGCAAGACTCAAAGCTAAGAATTCTTAATGAATTAATTTATTTCGTATAAACAGCATGAAACTCTCTTATCCTTATTCTTTTAATTTGGCGAGTGGTCCTTGAGAATTTTAATTTAAACAATTAAATTTTGTGTACTTTATCATTGTGAAATATGTATAATGATGAAATGTTCACTGTCGCTTCAGATAGAATTCAAATAAAACAAAAATGCGAAAGTGCATAGAAGCATTTCTTTCTTCCCTAATTTGGGTTTCACCAAAATTCATTAATTGATTTAGCTATCTTCATAATTCTGATTAACAAAAACATTTTGGTTCTGGTATGATTTGTGTGAAATTAAATTCTTTTTTATGTAATTGTATTTTATAGCTCCGAAAATAAATCCCTTGTAGATCATAAATAGAACGTTAGACTGGCAAATAAAATCATGGTCATTTCAAATGTGAGATAGTAGCATTGAGATAACCGATATCACATTTTTGACGGATGTTTTCATTGAAATAAAGCAGCCATAAAGCGCACACCAGGTTAATATCTTTCGTTGAATTTGATGCGAACTCTATTAATAAACACCAAGTTGTATTGATTCACATTAATTTGAATTTAATTTCTCATGAAATAAAACTATGAAGAAATAAGTCGAATTAGTCCACTGAATAATTCCTTAGTAGGACATCGGATTCAAAAATTGACTAACTATCAGTGAATTCTGCTCAACATCGAGTAGGTACAGGATATTTTCTGTTCTTTGCTGTGCCGGAATTGGACATCTTGCTATCCTAGACAATACATATTATAGGAGCTCTCAGCTAATATATTGATCGATTTAATTTCATATTTCAACATCTTTAAAATCTAATCAAATTGCTAAAGAATTATTTTAGGCTAGCCGTCTCTGGAGTCAGCTGGTTCACCGATAATAATAATAGATAAAAATTAAATATTTTGCACAACTATATTTTAATGATTTTCTCAACAAAATACTTTTTTATTATTAAAAATTTACGGCATCAAATTTGCGCATGCCATTTTGGGATTCATTTATAGGCAACTATGATATATCTACAATTTATTGCCTTTCATTAACTATTTCTTGAACCATTTAATTAAATAATCAAAATGCATAAAAACTTTAGTATTTTTGTACGATTTTAACTTTGCTTCATCATTCATACAAATTCATTGATATATAAACATATAATTAAAAGCATAGGAAGAAAGTCAATCGCGAAGCGAAAGTTCACATCAGCGTTAAAAGCAAGAATCATAATCCAAATAAATTCATAGCACGACAAACAGATGTAGTATCAAGCAACACGATGAATCAATCTATCAAAATTGGCTAAATTTAAAACAAAACCTTTATTTTATTAAAATCAAGATTAAAACAGATAAAAACGATATTGGATAAATCAAATAAATTGAAAACATAGAGAAATAAAAGCATTTTTTGGAACAACAACAATAATAATAAAAGAAAAGAATCCTCAAAAGATTATATATCGTTGAGATAATTTGTTAAAAATTGTATCGTTCATTCTATGCTCTACACAGACCCTTTGGAAGGCTTTAAAAAAAATTTAATTACTTTTTAAGCCCTCCCTACCGCCAGCGCTCTGGTTTAGCGGTAATGCGTCTTCCCTGTGATCCAGGCGACCCAGGTTCCAGCCCTGGTTGGGACTAGGTTTCTCTGTGATCTAGCTGTGAGATGCGTGAATGTTCCCCCATGTAAAGAGGGGGAGTAAAAGCGAATGTGTGTTTGTGTGTTTCATCTTCATCTGAGTTAGAAGTCAGAGTTCTGCATACGGGTGCTCAAGGATCTTCACCCTCAGAAGCTACTGCAGCCCTCTTTCCGTTGTAACATTGAGACAGCTACATCAACCCTCCCAACCCTCCTTTTTCGTTTGCTTCTGATGAAGTGTAAAATTATGGTTTTATGTGAGTATACGGTGACACTAAAAATATTCGTCATAGCTGAGGAATGTTTTAACTTCATTCTGTAATTGGATTTTAAAAATGCACTTTTGAGGGTCATGCCCCTTCTTCTTTCACTTTTTTTAGCTTGAGGGGGATTGTTTAGTTTAGTTATATTAACGTCCCTTTTTAAAGCAACACTAGAGCTTTTTAGAACGAACCTCGTAAATTTGAACAGCGGTCAAATGACATCTGAGCTGGCACTTCTAGAGTGGTCTTTACCCTCAAAAGCTACTGCTCACTCTTTCCGGGAAAATACAGACACGACATCATCATCAGTTAGAATTTAGTTTCAGATTCTAATTGACGCTTTTAAATTTAGCATTCTTTCTTTAAGACGGAGGAGGTATGAAAACACGGTTTTGCCTTCTCTGCTTGTTATTAGAATTTATAATTTCCTAATATTTCTTTTTGGTGTTAAATTTAAAGATGAATTTTTTACTGAAGAATGGAGCAGGTGCATAATTCTAAAATTCTCACTCTTTGGGATACTTCACTTTCTTTATTCTTCAAGATATCCCCGACTTCCAGGTAACTTCTTGGGATCTTCTTGCAATCTTCCGTCTTCATGAATGCTTACTGTTTCACAGGGAATATAACCGTCTCAGCATTTCGGATCAGTGCTTTGAACACTATCTTTATCAGCATATATAGAGCAGATAAAGACTGATGTCTCAGGCAGAGTGAGGTTTCACTTACAGATTTTTACAATTGACGTCAATACAATCTTTTTCCCTGAGTGACATTGCCATTTATACTCCAGGAAATAACCTCTGAAAAACTCATTTTTTGATTACGGTCTTGTTTTATAGGGATTATTACATGAAATTAACAATTTTTACTTCCTCGTATACGTAGTCTGGATTCTCCAGATTACGTATACGAGTAAGTGTCCAGCATAGTAAGTGTCCAAAATTCGAACTCTAGATTTTGACGCATTCCCATGTTTTAGACCTCCCTGATTTCGAAAATCCCACTTTTGGAAAATATCCGTCGGTCTGTGATGAAGAGGAATAAATATGTTTTGGGCTAGACGGTTCAAATTCGGCATGCGGTCCTTGTAACAAATTTGTAAATTCCTATGAAATTTTGAAATCAGTTTAGCGGAATTCTGCCTGTTCAGCTGTTCGAATGTAATTAACAGATACAAAACCGAAAGGGGGTAGAAAAATAAAATTCGGAACACAGATTTAACATCTAAAGTAGAGACACCTGTCAAATTTTGAACTAAATATTACAAAAAGTTATCTGTCTGTCCGTATTTTCAGAAACAAGTAAACTCGATAATTCAAATACGCATTGACTTAAATCTATCAAATTTGGTATAGAATTTTGTAATTATAAGAACAGTTTTGTATAAAATTTTTAATTTTGGATTAATTTGGAAAAAGGTGCTTATTTTGCGGTTACTATTAAAACATGCCAGAGGCTAATCGCCAAATAACTCGCCAAGAATGGCACGATAGATAAGGTAAAAATTCTACACTCATACCAAAAGTTAATGCACAATAACTATTGTACTCCAATGGCATGTGAGTTTCTCTGTCTTCAAAAGTCTCATAGAGAATATGAGAGAAAGTTTGGGGGAGACTACTTCAGATGGTTATAGGATGTGTTTGAGACACTCTTCTTTAAAAACTATGACCTGGCATTGACATTTTGAACAAGAACGCAGAAAATAGAGGAAAAAAAATTCCGTGTGACGGTATTTGTTGTTTTGTTGTAAAACGGTTTTTAACTTTTAGAAGAGAATTCGCTGAAGCAGTATTATGAGTTCGGCACATACGAGAAAACTAGAGTTTGGCGGAATTTGAAAATGAAATCTAAGTTCAACACATTAGAAAATAATTATTTTTAATTTTCGGATGAAGAGAAGTTATTATGTACTAGCCGCCTTTGGCGACCAGCTGGTTCGTCATGAGTAATGCGTTCTAAAATTTTCAATTAAATCGCATATTTATTAGCCAAAATTTAAGAAATAATTAAAGTTAAAAGATTCAGTTATTAGTAGTTAAAGAGTCGGTAACTTTATTCGGAAAAACGTTTGAGTTTAATGCTCTAACAATTTATCGATTATGCTTCCAAAATATCAAAAATGTTTTTTTGGGTGATATTTCCAAAATGTTAAATATGTTTTTTAAAGAAAGCGAAAAAGGGAAAAAATTATCGAATTAATGATACAGATATTGCAAACGATTACAGAAATATGCCATTAAGTCGGGATTTCAATGCATATCATGTCTAAATTCAATCAGGTTTACTATAAATAAAGATAATTTATGGAATTAATGATATAGATATTGCAAACGATCATAGAATCCTTTGCCTTGCATTTATTTTTTTAGAAGATATCACATTTTATATTTATGTTATTTTATCCAGTCACGTGCTGAAAGTTGTATTTCTTTAGATTTGATTTGCAATGATAGTTTTTTTTTATTTGAACTTCCGGCATTTTTTTATTTTATCCAGTCACGTGCTAAAAACATGGTTAAAATATTTCTTTAAAAATTCGTTAAAAAGTAGAAGCTTGAGTTATACATTAAAACACTGATGAAATTAGAAAGCTAATTTTTAATCTTTAAATTGATGTTAAAATCATATTTGTCCGATAATATTTTCGGAAGTTATAGCGGAAAAACGTCGAAATTTCACTTAAATTTTAATTAATTCAAATTCCAATTAAAAATTCAAAAAAAGGGCTCCGAGGTGCACATTCCCGACCTCCAAGGTATATATGTACCAAATTTGGTAGCTGTAGGTCCAACTGTCTGGCCTGTAGAGCGCCAACACACACACACACACATTGAGCTTTATTATAAGTATAGATGTAAATATAACATGAATAGATAATTTAAGTTTTTCATTTAAAATTTTATTTAAATTAATTTGCTTTAAAAAACCGGTTTTATATCCTAAAAAATATGGATTCTTTACGGCTTGAGGAGCTGTTTGAAATACAGTGGTTTGAAAAAATCACTATAGTCTCATAAATAAATAATTAAAAAAAAATAATTAACAAGGCAACGAAAAGATACAGCTTCTTTTGTGGTCTTCCCCCCCTCAAAAAAAGATTTTTTTTTCTTCCGAATTTTAGCATGTTTGTTTAAAACTCCTGTAATTGAAATGATATGAAATTTTATACTATATTATTTATAAGCATAACGCATCGATTAAATGTTTTTTAAATTTATTTCTAGGTAAAAATATATACTTAAGAAGCTATAACAGGGATTATTTTGTAATTCGAGATTTTCAATGGGTATGGCATTCAGTAATTTTTTTTTCAATTATATTAAACTAAAAATTAATTAATCTTAATTTCTAACCTTGAATTTTATGTCAATTTTAGGTATAAATTCGCGATAGTATATATAGCACGATTTTTTTCCTTATCATATCGTTTATAGTAAGAGATCGAAGATTATCATATCACAAGGATTTGTGATCTGGGCGCCCGGATTCTTGTATGGTTCTTCTTTTGTGTTTTATCTGTGAGCTATGTGAATGTTCCCTCTTCCGTGTAAAAAGGTGTACTAGCGAATATGATGCATGAAGCTGCTAAGCCGTACTCTTTCCCCTAGTTGACGCTATTGAAAAAAACAAGAGATGCTAACTTGGCTTAAATCGCTGACAGATCCGTCAGTGGGCTTACAAAGTGCCATAAGTAACAATAATAGCAATTTTCAATTTTGCCATTTAAAAATAAATACTTAAAAAACAAATTGTTAAAGCTGTTTCATAATTGAAAGAGCTCATAATTAGAGCTTTAATTTACAATTAAAAGAGATTATAATTAGAGCTTTAATTCATAATTAAAAGAGCTTATTCTTTTGAATTAATCTAAACTCTGTATCAGATATGATATTTAGTTAGAAAAAAAACTCTCTTCATTTGAATTTCAAAATGTCCACGATTTTTGCAATCCGGATAAATTAATTTTTTTAAATGAATAAATAAATGAATTTTCTTAAATAAAATAAAATTCAGATACACAATAAAGAGTGTAAAAAAAACATAAAAATCGATGTGAATACGTTGTGAAACACACGCACTGTTTTCTCCAGACATCTATCTGTAGGTGATAAACATAGGTGATAATCTGCGGAAGAATAATGCATGATGACTTACTTGTGGCATAAATTGAACCGCATCATCAATATTAGAAAAATGAAATCCGAAACATCCGACACTTTTGAAACCGAACAAACATCCCGCACTTTGAAACTAGAAGAAAACGTGCATCAGATAAGAGAGCAGGTAAATATTGTTGGAGGAGATTTGTTATCACCTTCTTATCATAAAACTTTTGACGTCAAAAGCTATATCTTATCTTTGAGTTCTTGGCATCACTTGAAAGATGTGTTCAATTAAGTTTGATTTCAAAAAATGGGATGACGTAATTACAGGGAAAAAAAAGTGTGTGATGATTCATGTTCGTAAATTTTTATAGCAGACTTCAGCTTTTACGAACATGAATTGCTTATTAAGAGTTTTAAAAATATAAAACATGCAAATCGGAATATTAAAAAAAAAAAAGGGCATACGATTTTGCAGCACTAAGCCCATTATAGTATCCTTTTTGAATAATTAATCAATTTAGTTTCATATTTGAACACATTTTATACTTAATCTGCATATTAATGATTTATTTTAGTTTGATTTTTTATTCTAGTTCCATTACTCAACTACTTATTACTCTATTCTATTACTTAAGAAAAGTATACACATTTTTATTGACTTTCTAATTTGTATATTATGAAAAAAATAGCTAAAACCATACAATACGCAAAAATATAACCATAATTGTATTTAAGCATTTTCTTGCTTACCAGTAAAGCATTTCATTATTATGATAGATTAAAAAATAATGAAAATCCAATAAATAGAATATTGAAATTTGTTTTTATTTTACAGGATTTGACAATATTTCAAAATGTTAAGATAAGTAACTAATTTTATTTAACAGTGATTTTAATTATTCAGTGAATACATAAATTGGAGTTTTATACTCTATAATAGAAATTGTATATTCTTATAAATTTATTTACTTGGTAACTGATTAATAAAATTTTTAAATCGACACCTCAAACTGTTTACTTTAGACATCTGTATAATCGGAGATCCAGTAGCGCAAAAAAGTATATTTAAATACTCAAGTTAGATTAATTGGCGGTATTTCATAGCAAGAAAGCGATTCTTTGGCCGGCTTTCTATCTTTTCTTGTTGTAAGTGTTAAAAAATATTGGCATTGCTCTTTTCCTGAATTTCTCATGAATTTCCAATAAAAATTTATTTGCAGCCAATGGTCAAAAAGATTACTTAATTTCTTTCTGATACTGAATTCGGTTTTAACCTAGATACAGACCAGCAAGTCATAATGTTTTTCTTTGCTTACAATAAAAAATTTTAAAAATCAATCATAGTTTCGTACATCATTATTTCGATATACTGAAACGACATTTTAATGTTTAAAAAAGGTTATTTATCTTAGTAAATTTCAATGTGATACCTCTTGGTAGCTAGAAGAACGTCCCGGGGGTTATTGCAATTGTCTCCAAGGTTAGTCCAGCAGTTCGCATGTTCCTTTAGAGCAGTGGTGCGCAAATTATTTTTATGTGCGACCCCCTATTTTACGTAAAATTTTGCCACGACCCCCGGATAAACAATAGAATTATTGTTTAATCATTAATGAAGGGAGTACAGGGAGTTTTTAAAAGGGGAGTGTCCTGGCGTTTAAAACAACGCACCAAACTTAAAAACCATCATATAAATTTTATGAAAGTTGTAACATCATAAAAATTAGTTAATAAATCAATACAATTTTTTTTCGAACAATGCTTTATTTATGCATTATGCATATGAGTTATGCATGATAGAAGTTTGATGCCTCCTGATAGCGATCGCGAATATCAAGTTCTTAAAATAATAATTTTTAGTTTCTTTGCTTGTATTTTTTCAGTTCTTTGAAATAAATAACTGTTAAGTTTCGATAAATTAAAAAATTCTTTGAATTTACCGACCCGCTCCCAAGTGTTCTCTCAACTCTTTCTTGGGGTCGCGACCCCTGGTTTGCACACCACTGCTTTAAACATAGCGATTGTATCGCCGATATCAGGTTCTTAAAATAATAATTGTTAATTCCTTCGCTTGTATTATTGCAATTCTTTGAAATGAATAATTGTCGAGGTTCCATGAATTTAAACTTTTCTGAATTTAGTGATCCCCGTCCTCCAAATTTTCTCTCGACCCTTTAGGGGGTCGCGATCCCTGGTATGCACACCGCTGCTTTAAACATAGCGACAGTGATCATAGTATGTATCAATATCTTCAACTAGCGTTGTGAGTGTATATGGTTAATTTAAAATGTGTTATTATTATGCTTTCATATTTATATTTAAAGCAGTTTCCATAGTTAAATATATATTCCTATATCAATTTAAAATTTGAATTTTACTGGTGTAAGAGCATTTTAATATCAAACAGCATATTCTTTTTAATGGAATGCGTGTTTACACATTAAGAGGGATAATACGTCAGTGAATCTTATGACCATAGCAGTCAACCATGCTCAAGATGACCAACACTGGAATCGAAGGATATAGACACCTGTCACCCTGTTAAAGTGGATGCAAGTGATGCTTCTGTGCCTACAGAAACTCTTACCTGCCTCAAAATGTTTTCCAGGATAAAACGACTTTTCAAAAATGAAATGACTTGGCGACTTGGCTTGTATATAACTGGTATAACTGTATTCGTCCAGAAGGTTCTCTGACTCTTGATAGTAGTAGGCAGGATCAGGTACTTTTACTCTACTTCTCAGAGGGCTCTTTGGAACTATGAAATATTCGGAGGATTTTAACCGCAACCCTTACAAATTTTTTCGAAAAAAATTGCAAAAAATCATCATTTTTTTAAATTTTATAATTAAACACAGGGAAACGAAACGAAACGAAACAAAATACGTAGGTTTTACGTTGAATTTAAATTTTTTATGGGTGTAAAAGCACTTTATTTTAATATTAGTTTACTATCCCTATTTTTCTCGGGCGAATGGAAAAAAAAATTAAGTATTAGGCTTTGTATGATAATTTTTGAAACAAGGGACAACACAAAGTGATACTTGACATTCTGGTATCTGGTCTCTTTTCTTACTGGTTTACCTCTGGAATCTCTTTTACAGGAGAACAGAGTACACAGTGTCGTTGGATTAGATTTTTTTTCTTTGTAGCAAGAATCACTCTTTGAAAAATCATCGCTTTCGCGATCTTGCATCATCGCCTCTATTTTACTTTTTTTCAACGCAACTATCCTGTTTTATACATTACTAATAATAGACGTAGACTATGCAATAGGAGAAACACTTGACCAGTCCCGCCAAAAGAACCACGAAACCTACAAAATTTGCCAAATTGCCAATCAAAGCTGAATATTTCCTTTAGTCCGAGTAAAACCGTGATAAAACAAATTGTTCTGACGAATTCTGTTTCGCCCGAGTTTTCTCGGGATAATAATTAACTGCAATATATACGAACACAAGATAACTCAGGATAATCAGGCATGCTGTTAATTGCTTTGAAGTCTGTTCCAAGTGTTTTACGGAAGAGGTTTCACCTGATAGCATTCTTATTTGTCTAGTCTCTCCAGGCAGGAACTTATTGACAATATATTGTTAGCTTCTCCAGCTTGCATAATTTCATAGATTTAATATCGAGTTCCTGTTCTTGAAGACTGCAACTTAACTCTTTGTTCTTTATGTAATGTCAAAATTGGCACTCATCAGTAATAGCCAACTTCAATAATTTAAAACCAAGGAATGCATTGAACTTTTTCTTTCGATGACGCCTCTGTGATAATAATAGAATGTAAATATTTTCACTATTTCTGAATTATTTAGTTATCTAATGGATTAAGTAAAAAGTTTACGAACCTGACAATTCCGTTGTAAAAATGTTGCTACATCATTTTTAATGGTTCTTTTGTAGACAGGAACAAAGTTTATTATCAATCACCCTATACATCTGAGACAAACACACGAAATTGCATGAACCGGTGGTTTGGAAACCAGCATAAGTGTGATTCTGCCTGCTTTTAAGTTTAAGTATGATGATGGTATGGGAAAACCACTGCTCGGTCCCGATGCCATTTACCCTTGCTAAAATATAATAACTTATGAATAAGAAACAAAAAAAAATGACATTATGCATCAGATACTGGCTACTTTAGTTATGTCATTGAGTTTAACTGAGCAAGCTGAAAAGACCAGCTTATTTTGCTTCTTATTTCTCTTATATGAAATATAAAAAGATGAAATATTGTAACCATAAACTAAGTTCTTCTCTAACTCTTTATTTTGATGAATCTTTGTTTCAGATCGCCTGAACCTAAAAGATATACTTTTTGGAATTATGCCTGTCTCTCTTTTTGCCTTTTTGTTAAAACATAACTAAAAAATGCTTTGAATTAGACAGAAGTAATTTGATTCATGGTTTTTAAAACCTTTAACAGTTCTATTTTCTTTACTATCTATTAGAGGACACCTGGGCTGCGGTATCCTGGTTGGTAGGGCGTCAGTCTCGTAACAGAAAGGTCGCTGGTTCTGTCCTCGTCTTGGCCAAAGACTGCCGTGCTGGCTAATGGCAGTTGGGGCACGTTAAAGATGTCGAGACTGCAAAGTCCTCCAAGTTCCCATAACAAAACGATACCTCTGGGGGTACTGAATCAGGGATGAGTCGGTCTCTTACTTGGATCTAAATTCCGACTTGCTGATGGATGAATGAGTGGATGAATGAATTCGACCACCCCCTAAAAAGGGTTGTGTCGTGTGTGTGTGCTGGAAGTCGGACTTCTGCCCTTATGGTGCTCAGGGGTCTTTACCCTCAGAAGCTACTGCATCCCCTTTCCGTGAAAAACATGGACACGACAACAGCAAGATGACACCTTCTAATTTGGGGGGTATTTTCTTTTTTTTCTTTTACTCAAATGGAAATCCTTTGAATACTTGACTTATCTATGCACTCGAAATAATTTTAATATCGAATCATTATCGTTATATTTTTTTTTTTTTTTTTTTTTTTTTTTTGCTTATAAGTATCGAAATGCGATGGCCCTCGGGCAAAACAGTTAAAGGGTTAAAGCGATTTGTAATTCTATCAAATTTTGAAAGGAGTTCCATTAAAAAAAAGATCGCATATCTTTGAGGAAGTGAACACTATAATAAAGAATGGATAGAGGTAATTTGACATACACATGTAGTATGTATAATATAGATCTGTATCTGATTTGAAACAAAATCTGTCAAGGTGTGTACATTTGTGTGTTATCTGTAATTTCTCGTGCATGTAAAGACGAGGATTCAAAAACTCCATGACGTAAATAAATGAAATTTGACATGCAACAACAACATTACAACTGTAGCTCAATGTCAAATTTTGACATAAATAAAAAAAAAGTGCTGGAAATGTGTATTAGTATATTAGCCCCAAATCTATGTATTAGCCACAAATGCGTATTTATGAATTAGCGCTCGAAATGTGTCGCCAAAGGTCGATCTTTCATAAAATTTGTTTGCCAAAGATATATAGTTAATACCACAAGTACTGTTTTTCTTTAATATTATACGAAGCACATTAAGTATACATGGCGTTCATGGCGCTTGCTGAACACATTTTATGCAAAGGAAGGGATATAGTACCATTATTAGGGAGTGTATTAAAAAGTTTTAGAGTGATTATGATTTTCATGTTTATTTAATTGTTGTGTTTATATACAGAGTACCTATAAGCTTCATAGGAAGGTCTGAAGCCTTAAAGAGGTCCCTAGGCCAGAGGTATCTCATTAGATAGTCAGAGGTGCATTATGTATCTATCCCAAGAGGTCCTAGGCCAGAGACGCATTATGTATCTATATGTTTTCTTTTACTAAAGAAAACAGATAGATACATAATATACTACACAGTTTAGTCTGAAATCCTAGAGAAAATTCTGAAATAAGTATATGCTGAATGTTTTGTATAATAATGTCGAGCAATAATTGCTAAATATATAAAATCTTTAAAGCATTTATACTGAATCTATCATATAATCTATGAGGGTGTTTTATTTGTTGTGATTAATTTCGGGCATGTGGTTAGCATAAAAGTACCAGAAAATCGAATATGTATTTTTGGATATCATTTTTCAGACAGATTGAAACCAAAAAATTGTCACAGCGTTATAATTATAGTCTCAAGTTCATATATATATCATTTTCCAGCTCAGGTGTTGTCTTCATTATATAAACGTGATTCAAATTAAGAGATCCGTTCCCAAATGGCTCTAGTGTTGCTTTAAAAAGAGATATTAATTTAACTGAACTTCTAGCCAAATAGTTTATTTTAATTAAGTCTTCTTATATCTATATCAAACCAAATCAGGAATTCATCAAATATAGGTGTTGAAACCTTAAAGCATAATAAATCTGCTTAAAAAAGAAACAAAAAATATACTTACAATTTTTAAAAATTTTCATTCACTTTTATCTACATATTTGTCTTATCACAATGAACCAAAACTCAAATTCATATTCAAACATTTGAAAACAAAAGCGCGAGATTCAATTGTCATTGAAAATCTGAGAGTAAGTGCTGTACAAGAATAATGCGCTGAAGCATTGCGTTGGAAATGAAGTGGTTTTCTACAGCCTCTCGAAACCAATTGTCTGGGCGCTCTTGTAAGGTCAGAAGAGGGGTTCTCGCATCTCACGCAACAGTTGTTCGATCCCATGGGCGGCCTCTCCTTATCGAAATTCACATGCTCGGAAGACTAACTATTTATAGATCGGAAATCGTCAGCCAATACTGATACAAAGTATATTTACTGTAGGAAGGACCGATAACAGTTTTTTTTTACAGCTGGGAGATAAATGAGGTTTCCAAAGGCACGGTTGGATCTGACGAACATCTATCTCTCAAGACGAGTGACAGATAGGCACGAAATGTTACCCCCCCCTCCCATTTTTATTTAATCAGTATAATTTAATATATACAATCAAATTTCAGATTCTGGTAGACCAAAAGAATCATTTTCGCTTTCTAAATACATGCATGAAAATGGTAAGTGAACTATCTACAGGATTCATCAAAAATGTATACTCACTTTGAAACGTCATAGAAAATTCACGCCTTTTTCTACAAGGATTAATTGCTGTATTATCTGAAATGATTGTTGTATTTTCTGAAATGTATTTCAGTTGCTGTATTGTCTGAAATGATTGCTGTA